>JAUEJL010106020.1:0-12882 GCA_032274825.1 Drosophyllum lusitanicum | reverse complement strand
TATACACACAATACAAACACCTACCTACCCCCCCCCCCCACACACACACATACATATATAACAACTGTCTTCAAGTTACGGCTAAAATTAGGTGTTTAAAATCGAGCTGTTTTCTATAATTGTACTAGAATGTATGAATTTCCTTACGTGTTTATTTAAAAAAGTTTACTTTGCAACATGACATTCTTTCAGACAATTTCTTACGTTTAAAAAACAAATAGTCTTCTTAGTACAGACTGCAGACATTTTGTTCACATCTTCTCCTGCAGACATAAAAATAGACGGAAACAGACATCAGACATTTTATCTCTGAAAAAACAAACATCACCTTAAACAAAATAAGCGAGTGTCAAAACCCCATTCACAACCATCATTTTAAAATTACAGATGTCATGAAATCATAACTCTTAAGTCATAAGTTACAATAATGAAAGAGTCCGATGAACGAAGTTGATAAACCTAAAAGTGTTCACCCGAGCCATTTTTTTGCAATGTAAGAGAGAGTAGGGAGAGGAAAAAGATCAGGTTAGTTAGGCAAGGCCGGCCACAGGGGTGGGCGACCTAGGCTAGGGCCCAGGGCATCACAATTTGGGGGGCATCAAATTTTTAGCCCAACAAGCTATATACTAGACCCATTACATCATAGGTATTCGAATCGGCTAGCAAGAAGGCAAGAAGGTATGATTCACAGAGATGTCAGAAAACGAGGCTATCACAATGGTGGTTATCGAGAAGCACGACTCACCAAAAATTAAAATCCTTTCATCTTCGCGGGAACTACAATTCATTCGAGACCAGCAAGAGTCCTGTAAATCTGCAATTGTTTCGAACGTTTACAACTCATAAATCGAGTAGTAGTAATGTAGTAGACCATAGACTGGCAATTCGTTGTTGAGATGAGGTTGAGGCCTGCAATTCTTGATTTTTCTGGTGAGAGTGTCGACTGTCGGGACCTACAATTCGTGAATTCTTCCAACGAGAGTGACGACTGTTGAGACCTGCAAGGCTGCAATTTGCAAGCGGCAGATAGGGTAGTAGCTGACTTCTATTTTGGTATGTTAATTGTTGCTCTGATTTTTTAAAATTGTTCACTATTCATACTTGATGTTCAAAGACTCTAGGTTGATATTTTTAATTTGATACTAATATGGCATAATTTGTCTTAATGTTTTTCCTTGGATAAAAAGGGGAATAATGGTTGCTACGGCGACTTTGTTAGATAAATTGAGAGTAATATCAACCATTCGTCTGTACATAAGCTCTTGACGTCCATTAAATATTCTATAAATATGAGAGTTAGAAACCCATACAAGTATAAACAGTAAACACAAATAAATATAATCCTTTAAAATTGTGCTTATATTTTAACATTAACATATAATGATTTGTGATATGTATCTAATAGGTTTAGTAATGACATTTGATACAAATTTTTAGTAGGATAAACAGTATTGTTAAGGAAATCTATAAATAAGGGTTACAATTGTTATGTAAATATGTAATGTTTAATTTGGTTTAAGAAGTTCAAAATCACTTGAACATCTTTACCAGGCTAATATAACCTATCAAAGTGCTCCGCTTCAAAACATAATTTAAATAAATGATTCAGATTGTTTGTGCTACGATTTTGCTATATTTTAAGACATAGATGGATGCTTGAATTAGCATAATCAAAAACTATATCAGTTTCGGCTGATAAACATCTATATCTAGAAGAGTTGGCCTCTTTGCATCTTTAATACCACAAATTTGCAGCTTGCTTCATTCCCACTTGAGTAAACAATGAACTATTGTAGAATATCACATCAAGCATGAGATAGTAGACGTTCTTCTTATTCTTGCTTGTACAATTAAAGTTGCATATCCAAGTTCTCAGTCATGAAAATTATGACCGGTAGTTATTAAGTTATACACTTAAGAGGGCATTTTTCCTCTATCTCGCACAAGGTATCAAAATACTTAAGACTGGCCCTGTAGTTGGTTAGTCTATACTTGGGTTTAGGGTAAGAGAGAGAAAGAGGAGTAAAAAATGATGTAATGCTGATGTGGTATTGGGGTAAGAGATAGAGGAAGGGGAGGCTATACTCATGGTCTAAGCAACTTTCACGATTACAAGACCTCATTCATAAAATATCTATTCAACTTACGCCTCATGAGTCAATAGAGTGAAATTTTAAAGACATTTCAAAAATATTTTTAGTTAATGATGAACAATCATTCACATAATCATCCTTGTCCTTTCCGTTTTTCTTTCATGAAGTCTAACATAGTTAACCTATTACCAAGGTTTACACCCCGTTTGTGACTTACGTGCCTAACAACCTATAGATCGTTGGAGCACGAATCCCTTTGGTATAAAGATAAGATAAATCCGTCCTTATCGCTTTGACGATGTTGTCCATAACATACACTGCAATGTCGTTCTGGTGGAGAAGTTAATGGTGTCCATCTATAATTATACACCTGCCAACATTACGTGATTTTATCAATTGTGACCATGTCTTCAATCACACTTCTACACAAGGTACCCTCCTTCACACCACGTGTCACCATAACTGTCTAGAATGGTCAAGCAACTCTTTAACGGCTAGCACTTTCTAGAAGGTCACATTGTCTAACCTACTAGGCATAATCATTGTATGTAGTAAGAAATACACATCGCACTAATAATGTGCATAAGTAACTATTCATATTATATCTTATAGCATGCTTATTCATTTATCTATAACTGTCTACACATCGCACTAATAATGTGCATAAGTAACTATTCATATTATATCTTATAGCATGCTTCTTCATTTATCTATAAATCATATATTTGTATCATTCATAAAATCATGTCATGAACGACCACAAAGTCATATCATATAGTAATCATGAGATCATATCATATCATCATTAAAATCATACTATCACATAGACTGCAAGTAAGTTATGTAAGGATCGAGACACCCTTCAAGTGTTAAAAGAATGCGGATAACAAACAAAACAAGCAAATACAAGATATAACGTGGTTTGGTCAGAGTCATGACCTACGTCAACGGGCAGGAACAGAGACTTCTTTATTAACTCAGAGTGTTTGATGTATATATGACTGAACCCTAGGCTTGATATTTATAACTAAACAAGAAACCCTAATTTCTAATTAGGAAAACCCTAATTAACATAAAATTAGAAGATTCCAGCCGCCGCACAAGACCAATAATGACTTGGGCTCAAATTTGCCTGCTCCAGGAGCCTGGGCCCACGTCGAGCAACATCGGAGGCCCTACGCCGAGTACTCCCGCTGCACGCCGAGCACACATGTTGCACGTCAAGCACCTTGTTTTTTCAGTTTCAAATATATTCCAAGCCATTCCTAGTCATAATATCTCAACAAGTTACACCATTAAAAAGACAAATACCTTCATCAAAATCTGGTTTTGTCTACATAATCGGTTTTAGGAAATATTGAACTCATTTGAGTCCAGCACTGAAAGGAAAACTCCTGCAATCTCCTACTAAACACCCTTAACTCACCCAATCGAAACTATTTCAATCTAAAGCCTAAATCTTAGCTAAATTTCTTCATCAAAGCCGAACAGATTGCATCAACACAATGTGAACGCATCACGATGTCACAAAGGACATAGGTAACTATATGGGATCGTGCGTACAAAGCATCGTGTTTATTAAGTAAATGCATCACATCAACTAAGAATTGTGTAAAGTGATCATGAAAGGCAACTAAATGCATCACATTTTCTAGGGTAACGTGTCGCTTCGTATGCGAATTCTGTACTCCTCAAAACCCAAACCTCGGTTTATCTAGACCCCATCTTAGCGCCTCATAGGGTATATTCAGGCACGATTTCACGCTTTTCAATCACCAAATATCATTAAACTAATAAAACGCCCATCGAACCCTTACTTGATGCATGAAGCAAGGATCCTTATTCTTTGATCACAATTTGGAACTCTAGACTAGGGTTAAGTTTAGAGACTTACATCCAGAAGAACTCGAACTCAAGGACAATGTAGATACTAACCTTCAATATTCAAGGCCCAATGCACAAAACAACACTCATGGACCTCTAGATATTGAAGGAATGAAACCCCTAGTTAGTATTTAAGTGATAACAAAAGAAATGGGTATAGCACAAATGAATTTGTCCTCTCCGTCTAGGACTTTATATAGGTTATCAAACTTTCAACTTTGGCCCTCTAACTTAGCAAAAAATGTTCATTAATCCATAAATCAAGTCTATAGTCTTTTAATTATCATATTAGACCATAATCTTTCACTTTATAATCTTTAAAACTCAAAATGGAAAGAATAGTAAACAAGGAGCTAGGAATAATCAAGCTACCAGAAGGAAATTTGGGTTGTTACAAGTACGAGAATAACTGTTACTCTGTTAGAGAGTGTGAGATAAAGAGAGCCTTTGTATCCATGTTTCCATTTGTGGTATGTGTGACTAAGTCAAAGTAAAAGGCCTTGGGTCTTACCATGTATGTAATCCCGGTCCAAGTTGTACATCATAAAGTCTTCCCACCACTCCCTCTCGCGCCCATGATTAATCATATTTCGGCTTAAGTTTAAGGACTTAAAAGAAAGTTAGATTGGATCCACGGTTTGACCAACAACTATTACCCATATGTATAGAGATAGAAGAAGATAAGGTTATTGAATGGTATGGTAATAAAAAAGATGACAAAGTGTGGGAGGAAAAAAGAGCCTCTTTGTGTCATGGTTTCCTTCCTTAAATAGAGAGAATATTAAATCAGCTTGGGGTTTATTCTTATTTTGTGAATACACACAAGGGAATTTATATGACTTAAAAAAGAAGTGATAGGAGGTTTATTGTAAATATACGATGATATTCAAATTTAAGATATGTGCAATCTAGAAATAACTGGTCTATGATTTTCTTCTGGATATCCTCATCCATATTGGATGATATACACCATATGCCCTTCACGTTTCACTCATAACACACACAAATGGTAGATTGAGAGTGAGAGAATGAGCTTTAATGGTGAGTGGGAGGGACAATTGATATTTGTCCATATTAAAGTAACATTTGGTTCGATAATGGGTTTGTCTCAAAGGCTCCACGTACCACCCTTAGTTTTGAATGTATTATGTCATTCAAAATCATGATATGTAAAATTCGACTAGATGAAGGATTTAACATGTTTTGATTTCCGAGTAATCATTTATTTTTCAAGTCTTAATATCTCATTTTAATGAAGATCCTTGATATGGCAAGGACATTTCATTGTAAATTTTATAACTTGCACAATTATGCAAGAATGGTGTTAAATGTTGATTTTAATAATAATAATAAGTGTTGAAGTTGTTAACAATGGTAGAGAGTTCATAGTTTTATAGGGAAGGAGATAACTTGGGTATGTAATTATTCTCCAAAGGTAAATTGGTGAGGTATTGACATTAAACAATTATGGCGATTCATGAATTGAAGTTGGTTTAATTAGTTATGTTATTCCAACATAAGTAGAGGATGTGTTAAAGCTTAATACAATGTTATGAAAGTTACTTGATATGAGTCGTACTTGAAATGTGTGGCGCTTTTTATGTATTTACAACTATGAAGTCATTAACAGTAGCTGACTCGTTAGCATATATCTCAATTTCTCAACGAATCATAGTCGTATGTATGATTGTATGAAGAGCATGGTTACCACACGAAAACCAAATAAATACACACAAACCAAGTATGAAAGCATATAGTGTGTATATCCCCTCGTGTAGTTTCTTACTTGGTTCCAAAACAAAGTCCTATTTCAAGGTTGACTCCTCATAACTCTTTTCAAAATCTTATGTGACCTGCCAATGATTGAATCACATATTACCTTTATATACAACAAAATACTTTTACCTAAGAAACAATGGGTTGGCAAGCAACTGGGTCGGAGTCGTAGCTAGTAAGGGTAGAAGGGAGTTCGGGTCCTTCCAATAAACCTACTTAATCCATGTTATTTGATTCATATTAGCTTTATACACACACACACACACACCAATATCTTAAGTTTACCCCCACAGTCTTTCCAAAATCCCATAATTTAAAACATTGCTCTCCTTTTCCTTTTTTCTTCAATAATGATCGTCATAACGTTATCTTTCTCGTGCTATTATTGTGATGGACCCTTGTTGTTTGCATTAAGTATAACATAATCTTTAAACACCCTATATATGTCTACATATGTATTCCATGCACCCTTATCACATTGTTAACTTCTAAGGTGAATTTTGACTTGAATGGATTATTGATTTTCCTATAACAATAAGTAATCTTTCTTGAATTTTTTTTCTCTAATTTAAATTTCATATAACATATATCTTCTAATGTTTTACATCAATTAAAGGTAATTGTTGATGTTAATATATGGTACTATATTAGTTTTATGGTGGAAATAACATATTGTTGATAGTTTTTAGAAGATAATAATTTTCTAAACATTATGAAACAAGTATGAGTTTGCTTTTGTTGTAAAAAAAATGCAAAATTTCTTTTAATTTATATTGTCATATTAGAGGATGATATTAAAATAAATAAATACTTCTTTAGTAAAATAAGCCAACTGCATATATATTTGACATTCAATATCTGAAATTTACAAATGTATCTAATAATTAAACATATGTTCGATCATGTATGGTTATAAATATTCATTCATGTAGTTAATTAATCGATTCTTGATTTTATCAATTAATTATTAATTAAGATTCTTAATAAAGATTGATTGATATGTGTAAAACGATTATGAGTTTGAATTGATGGTCATACATGTCTTTAACACTAGATTCTGGAGTGAATTATAATTTCGCGGTTTATGTTTGATTGTTAATTGCTTTAATAGTCAAGCCTCTCTCTCATGTACTCACTAGACCTTGGGGAGTTGTCATAAAATCTATCACACTTCTATTGCACTTAGGATTAGTTTACTCATTGGAAATAATCTTACCGAAGACCTTCTACATAATTTAATGACTATAATCTAACAAGTCAGTATGCGTAACATATTATATATAATTTAAGTGTAGAGCATACTTGAGTGAACTATAAGTTAAGAGTGTTTAAGGATAGTTTTATAAGGTTTTATGTTTCGTGTTTATTTGCGTTTCGTAGTTTATAATTCTTACTCATAAAAGCTTGTTCTTAGGATGGCTATTAACTAAAATTTGTTATTGAATATACACTGTTATGTGGATCGACCTTTTTTATGATGCTACAAACATGATGGATATACCGTTTGGTTGCATGTGTTGCTCTTGATATTAGTTTGAATTGACTTTATTAATATTTCTGATATTGCAGTTTGATTATTCAATAACACAAACCAAATAGATCACGAAGGAAAAATAATTTCTGGTTTTTTTGTATTTTAGACGAGTATTTTACAGCTTAGAAGGGGAACTCTATAGGAGAAATCCCTTCTCACTCTTTATGCTTTTATTCTTACATATAATCATTCTTTTGGTTACTATTTATATAATTCTTTGATATATTGAAGCACAGTCGCTCAATAAATTAACATAAATGATAGTGAACATGAGATCACAAGCCCAATCCCTACTTCATAGCCTTTTATGAATATGTTCTTGTGCCTTTGTTGAATTCTTGAATAACAACTCCCAACCAAAAGATTCGAAATGACGACAATAAACCTTAAAGTTGACGGAGGTGTTGGCACCATCAAGATCATGAGTTAGTTTTTCTTTAACTCTAGTATTCTTCTCACGTCTAATATCTAAATAGGTCATTTGACTAAGGGAATCAAGAAATGAAAGATATAATCAAGATAACTAGCTTAAGGGGTTTATATATAGTTTTTGCTATTTTTAAAGATATTTTTTGAATTTGTAGATCATCTCTTATAATAGTTACGAAATTTATTTACGAATTATAAGTATAATTTATCAAAGGCGTAAAACTGAATTTGGAAATTTAACATGTCTTTTAAATAACCTATCTATTTTAGAGGTTATGTATGAATGTCTTTAAATTTTAATAATGACATATATGGTTTTAAAGACTTAAAAACAAGTTATAATTTCATAACAAATTACATGGATGGGTTATATTAATCTAATAATAATTGCCTTCAAGACCTCTATTATTACCATTCGATCACGATGGAAAAGACACATTCAACAAAATAGACTTTGAAAAGTCTAAGTTATTCAAAATAGCATTTCAATTTTTAACATGGTCAACTCTAGGGTACGAATAGGTATATCCGTATATATTATGCAACACATCAAACGACGACGTAATGCCCGTTTCACCACAAAACAATGTCACTTTCCCTTCTCTGTTCTCGGTTCACACTGCCTCTCTAGTTGATTTAAGGAGGCTTCTACTCCCCAACCCATTTTCTCTCTCATCTCGAGGATCTAAAAGAGGGGTTCTATGTTCAAATCCGTTGACCCAAATCAAACCCTAAAATTTTCAAATCTTCAAACAAGGAAACGATTTCAAAGTGACTGTGATTCAGAACTTCAAGATCTGTTCGATTAAACCCTCAGATTTCACCCTGTTAAAAGAAGGTTAGATCTTTTCCCGTCTTTAGTCATGTATACGCTTCATCTCTGCTCTTTGATCTTCTAGAATCCCTGAAGTTAATTGATAAAGATTGGATTTTTTTATATTTTATTTTCTGGGTTTGATAAAAAGATAGAGGTTTTATTGTTTGTCTGAAATATTGCAGATCTGGTTTAATTATAGAGAAAGGTGAAAACGCCGTCAGTGAAAATTGAATCTTTAATATGTCTATTGTCTTGCCGAAGAGTGATTCTGTTCAAATCAGAGATGTCTGGAATGATAATCTTGAAGAAGAGTTCGCTTTGATTCGAGAAATCGTCGATGATTACCCTTATATTGCTATGGATACTGAGTTCCCAGGTGTTGTTCTTCGTCCATTGGCACAATTTAAGAATATTAATGACTATAACTATGTGACTTTGAAGGATAATGTTGATATGTTGAAGTTGATCCAATTGGGTCTCACTTTCTCTGATGAAAACGGGAATTTACCCACTTGTGGTACCGATAAACCTTGCATTTGGCAATTTAATTTCCGCGAATTTAATGTTAATGAAGACATCTTTGCTAATGATTCAATTGAGATGCTAAGGCAGTGTGGGATTGACTTTAAGAAGAACAGTGAGATGGGTATTGATGCAAATCGATTTGGAGAGCTCTTGATGTCTTCTGGTGTTGTTTTGAATGATAATATCTGTTGGGTCACTTTCCACAGTGGGTATGATTTCGGATATCTGCTTAAGTTGTTGACCCGTAAAGAATTGCCTAAATCGCAAACAGGGTTCTTTGATTTGATCAAGATTTATTTCCCAATTATCTACGATATCAAACATTTGATGAGGTTCTGTAACCATCTTCATGGTGGATTGAACAAGCTTGCGGAGATCTTGGAAGTCCAGAGAATTGGTGTTTGTCATCAAGCAGGATCAGATAGTTTACTTACTTCTCATGCTTTCAAGAAGTTGAAAGAAAGTTATTTTAATGGAAACACAGACAAGTATGCTGGTGTTTTGTATGGTTTAGGTGTCGAAGATGGAGAAAAATAAGTAGGAAGTGTAATTTGTGAGCTTCAAGTTTGTTTGATCTAGTATGAATTCCTGTTTAAATATTGTGTACACAGTGGCAAAAGAGTTGTTGCCTGTTTGATGGTCTTTTTTTTCAGATCTTTTATGTAACCAAATACCTCAAGGGTCTTGTAGTTCGAGTACTGTAAATTTATTACAGTTAGTGTTTCAATAACAATCTTAACTTTCCACTATATTTTCCTCTTCGTTCCTGCTTTTCTTATGGCATTGGTATGTTATCTACAGATCTGATCTGATTATTGATGAAGTTGTGTCAGTGATGATGGTGGTCAGAATGGTATTTTTTATGACCTGTTTAGGTTGATGGTGGAACTAGTGATCATGGCGGCAACAATGGTGGTTTATAGTGGTTTTGGGTGAGCATGGACATGGTCATAAGATGGTGGCAATGGTGGTTCTAACAGTGATTGAAGTTGTGCTTAGAACCATGGTTATGATGGGGTGGTGGTTCTGGTAGCTAATGTAGTAGTGATCAGATCCACTGTTAAGATGTTTTTGGCAACAATGGTGGAGTGCAAACCATGGTTGTGATGGTGGTGGTAGGAATTGTGATCTGTGGTGGTCAGGGGAGGAGTGGGAAATATTTTTGGTTACGCAGGGAGGGGCAGGTGGAGAGGATAAAACATCATTTTTTATTACTTTACACTTAAAATTTTAAAACTGTGTACTAATCACAAATAAGATAACAAGGGGCGAGTGTAGCAAACTAGCAATGCTTGGGGTTGGTGGGCGGTCTATCACGGTGTGATCGGGCGCCAGACCTAGCGTGATGAAGCCATTGTGATATGGGTCAAATTGAATGAAAGGATAAATAAAAACTTTTTTTATCATCCCTTTTTTTGTGAGTATGATGGTTTGATATAGAGTTCAGTGTGATGGCGAATGTGATCGAGGAAAAAGGATGTGACATGGTGTGATAGTGCATTGGCGTGATACGGTACCACCCCCCTAAAGGGAGGGGGTGAGCTTGCTAGCTCTATCTAGAAATAATGTAACGCCAAGTTTTCTAAAAAAATCAAGATTAACATTTTCTTTTGTTAAATTTATCCAAATTAGTCGTAGCGGAATAAATAAATAATACCATGACGGCCAAAGCCGATTAAACCGTTTAAAAAAAACTTGACAGTACGAATTCATAAAATCATTTTAATATTAATAACAAGTCGGTAACGATCTAAAACCAACTTCTTCTAACTACCCAGCACGCTTCCTGCCTCACCAAGCAATATCCAAGCATCTACACGAGTACCAAACATCAATTCAAAAGATAAAAGTGTTAGCGTACGCCTCGTGAGTCATCAGTAAATTTACAAAGTATATAACCACATATTAAAACACCATAAAAACATAATTAGATATTATAAACAAATATCCAACCTGACCCGCTCGTGTACTTGACCTAAACCCACAATCATATAACACCGAATAGTCAAATACATCGTGTCAACTAACCATTACAATCATATCCAACATATCAATCAAATAATCATCCAAACAGAGTCGAGCGTAATAAACACTCATACATCATGATCATATCTTCAAGTTCATAAAATTCGTTCATATCAATTGTCATTTAACAACCGTATTCATCAATTGTGTTTAATTGTTCGTTCTTAAGGTTCACCTAGATGGTGTCTAACCCCTCTAGAAGAAAACCCCGTTCACTACTCGCGTGCCTTAGCTCACTCGTGCATAGATTGGGTAGCTACTACCTTCTGTATACGAACCACTAAGTACCCGTCCACTTTCGCTACTCCGACTACGCCGTAAACCATGTGCAGCTTTATTGTTGTTTAGGCGAAGGTAACCACAATGTCCGACCTACACCTCCCAACACCTTATGTGATGTTCTGCATATGACCCCAACCGTTAGGCCACACATCACTTCAATACGAGTCCATCAGGACCCATACCACTTGCTACCAAATCCAACTAGTAAGATAGGTGACCCATTTGGCTAGCACTTTATTCCTAGAAGGCATCAACTACCTACTAGGTCCGTATCATATCATCAAGTTGGAACTTCCCCACCCCTTTATTAGAAATCTGGTTATTCGCTTATTACATTCATTAATAAACCAATCATCAGAAATCATATCATAAATCATAATCATCACCGTATAACACTATCACAATTCACGTCCATAGCAAGGCATACAATCTCATATAATCATATCATATTTCGTATAAAACAACTATATCATGTTGTTTAGCAATATAATATTTTATATCAATCATACGCCACACAAATCATATAATCAAGTATGCCTTCATATTTATCATTTACACACATAACTAGGAAGTTAAGTAGTTTATCCGTAAATCTTTATAAAAACATATCTTTGTCTTGGTACTCGGTTTTGAAAACTTGATGAACTCACCTAAAGTCAACAAGCAGTCCAAAGTAGTCCACGCAACCTTTACCGGACAACCTAAGTCATATGAAACAAGACTAGTCAGTACAACCATTTAATACTCTTATCATGCTTCAATCATATTAATGGGTCACAAATCACAACATAAAAGTTGAATACTAAGTACCCTTACTTCTGACCTACATGTCAACTGTCTTTCTTTCAACTTTTGACCCGTTTATTAATCCATTTAGCCTCTAAAGTCTAAAGGTGGATTAAAGTATTCCCTCTTAGTTTTGAGACAATATAAATCTCACCTTCAAACTCTCCGTGAGTGATTTTATATGATTTAATAAAAACAGATACGCATCTTTTTAAGAAACTCTGACCAGGTGTAAAAATCTCAGGTTTTGAGCCATGTAGAAATCAAATTGGTCATCAATCTCTAAATACAATTCAAAGTAGACATCTTAAGCTTTCAAACCACATATGGTACACCTTAATCCGATACCCGAGCGATTTATATGAATTAATTAAGTCGACCCATAGCTGCTATCAAAACCATCAACTTTACAAAATTTTCTAAATCATCATCTAACACATGCATCCACACCTTGTTAAATTGACCTAAACAGATCCTCCATGCCATACACTCACAATACATAATTGATTTACCACACACACCATGCAATACACACATAAGCAGAATCAAATCAACATACACCTACACACCATGCGACACACACATACATTGAATAAATTTGACACACACACACCATGCAACACACACACATGAACAAAATTAAATTCTACACACGCATACACACCATGCGACACACACACATGGAATTAATTTAACACACACACATAATCGAATTATATAATTGAGTATAC
>JAUEJL010106009.1:0-12883 GCA_032274825.1 Drosophyllum lusitanicum | reverse complement strand
AAAGTGTAAAAATAAGCTCACAAGGAAGAAAATAAGCTAGTTCAAGATGACTTATAAAAAATGGTTTATTTTTATAAAAATAAGCTAATAACCTTACCCAAACACTTAAAAATAAGCTAATAAGCTTACCCAAACACATAAAACATAATAAGCTAATAAGACAAAAAAAATAAGCTTAAACAAACACCCCCTCGGTAGATGCTTTTACAGATATATATATATATACTAGTATATATATATATATATATATATAAGTTAATAATTAAATATATTTCACTACAAACGTATCGCCGTATATTTAAAAAAGAATGTAGTTGTGATTAATCCGCTAATGTCTGAAGCGTCTGCTGTAACTCCATTTGAGGTCGAGGTCTCATAGATAGTCACTGTTGTCGTCCTCCCTCTCGGATCATCACTACTACCCTGCGCAAATCTTTGTTACAAAGAAGATTGGGTAGGGTTTATCCGTTGATCCACCATTCTTGTACGCTTTCTTTCATTTTGCTTACTTTGATCTTGTAGTGAACTCAGCAAGATCAAGGTCTTCTTCATGAAAATTAGGGTTTTATTTCTTTTACTTGTCTTTTCTGTATCATTGATTCTCATCAATGGAGAGGAAGCAAAATCGAACAAGTTTCGTGAACGTGAAGCCACTGACGATAACTTAGGATATCCCAATTTGTAAGACTTCTTATTCCTTATTCTTAATTTCACTCAATTTTGGCATAGATAACCTTTTGTTGTATAATTTTTGCTACTTTTATGATATTTGAAACATCCCCTGATTCTGATTCTGGGTTTGGGCTCCTAACAAAGACCTAGAAGTAATATTTATCATGGTTTTTGCTGATTTCGGAGCTATTTAGTCAGCTTGCTTTGACATTCGGATTATCAATTTATCGTGAGCTGAAGGAAATTGAACCTGGTTGATGGTTTCCAGTTGTTTTCTAGCTTCTGTATTGGCCTATAAGTAAGGGAATTGTAGTAACCTCATCTTGATTGCACATCATCTGTGAGCTTCTTATTCGGGGCTTAGTGGTAGGCTCCATATAAGGGCTCCTGGTAGGTTAGGGGCTTAGGGCTTAGGGAGGACAACTACAATGTTCTTGATTGAAATGTTATGGACTTCTTCTAGTTCATTAAGGAAAGGCCGCGTCCTAAGTCCTAACAAATCGATTAGGAACTACTCCTTAACTTAAGTTGTCAAAGGGGTCATATTTCATATTCAAGTTGTAATAGTATAATATTTTTTCATACAAATGGCTAACATCATGTAATATATCCCTTTAAATAGTTCTGTTCTTTTAGTTGAAGCATACTCCACAAATATGTGTTTAAGAAATACTAAAAATCAAGAACTAAAATGAACTCTTACTTTGCTTTTGCCATTCAAAATCAACCAAGTTTGTGTTTGGGTTCCAGGCGCCTACCTATGTGAGTTGGAAGAATGATAGTATGGTAGGAATGTAGTGTTGGTGAAATTTTGAAGTGTTTAATTTTAGTACTGTTGGTTACTATCTCTAATCATGTACATCTTTTATAGTTAGCGCTATAGCTAACTTTTATGCTTTCGGTGTATATAGTGATGAGGATGAATTGTTGAATAAACAATGCCCTCAGAATTTGGAGTTAAGATGGCAGACAGAAGTTAGTTCAAGCATATATGCAACACCATTGGTTGCTGACATTAACAGGTATATTTGAAGCTACCTTGCTCATTCTCAGATAGATACATTAATGTTGGAAAGAAGTTTGAGTTTATGCGTTGTTTTTTATTTTACTTAATTGCTGAAAAGTTTTCTAAACTATAATTATTGATTTTTCCTATGACTACTTCTCTCTACCTCAGTGATGGCAAACTTGATGTTGTTGTTCCATCTTTTGTCCACTACCTGGAAGTTCTAGAAGGTTCGGATGGAGACAAAATGCCAGGTGTGTGTCATTCAGTTAAAGTTAATTGCTTCTTGTTAATTTATCTATAACCATGTTTGTAGTTTTCTATATATGTATGTTGTAATTTGTAACAATCTTGGATAAATGTGTACATGGGGATATCATGGATAAAACACATTTGTTGGCTGATTAAAAAGTAATATGAATCATATGATTACTTAATTGAGGTTTTATTCTTCTGTTTATATACGCTTTATCAGGATGGCCTGCTTTCCATCAGTCAACTGTTCATGCCAGTCCACTTTTATATGATATTGACAAAGATGGGGTGAGAGAAATAGCTTTGGCTACTTACAACGGCGAGGTGCTCTTCTTCCGGTATAACCATTTTTTTTAGTTTATCAGCATTTTCTTTCCTTTTCTTCTTATTGAAGTTTATTTAGTTTTCTCAGAATTATTTATTTTACACTTGCAGATCTTCAGGTTATATGATGTCAGATAAGTTAGAGGTTCCAAGGCTAAAAGCTAAAAGGGATTGGTATGTGGGGTTGAGTGCTGATCCAGTTGATCACTCTCATCCTGATGTTCATGACGATTTACTCATTGAGGAGGCTGTTATGCACTCCATACCCTGTACGTTATTAAAATTTTCAATAAGTGACCAAATTTAATTTTTTGTTTTGTTTACTAGAGTGTTCAAAAGATATTTACTCAATAGTCGTTGCCAAAATTGACATTCCCTTAAAGTAATAATATAATCCTTACATAATTACTTCATAATACGCTAAGAAGTCATATTTGTTGAGAAACGACTACTTTTCTTTTATTCGAGTAATTGTTAAATGAAAGTCACTTATATATATGTAAACTTTCTACGTCTTTTATAACTCTAGCAAACTTAGCATAAAACTGAGCAGAGAATGAAATTGATCTTCTGTACTTTCTAATTTTCTCTTTTGAAGTGATGAATATGCTAGAGCTCCTTCCCCACCGGTGCTACATTAAATAGAGAAAGAAGTTTTTCTTAAATCGAGATCAAAATTATAAGATAAAACAGTCTGATTGAAACATTAACTTCTGTGAACTAACCTTTTTAGAAATTCAAATCACCTCATAAAAACTTGAAACTATAGTTTGTCCCTGTGATATCTAACCAGTCTACACTTCATGAAACATTTCCCCAGCCCCCACAGAAGCTAACCATACATCTCATGTGGAGGAAAATAAGGGGAAAGAAAATGAAACGCAGCCGAAACCTGAACCACCAATTGATACAAAGAATACTTCTTTGGAGGAACCTGTGCAAAATCCAATGGATGTTAGTGATGCTGCAAATAAAACTAGTGCACATATTGAGTTGCCAAAAGACACCCATAATATCACATCGGTTACTGCACCAGAAAATGTAGAAGGTTCTAACAACGAAACGAAAACAGGAAGACGGCTTCTTGAAGAAAAATCACAGGATAAAAATGACCAGAAAGATGTTCCTGTTACAACCGTTGAAAACGAGGAAGGCCTCGAGGCTGATGCTGACTCATCTTTTGAGTTATTCCGTGACAGTGATGAGCTGGCAGATGAATATAATTATGATTATGATGATTATGTTGATGAAACAATGTGGGGTGATGAAGAGTGGACTGAAGTGCAACACGAGGCATCTCAAAATTACGTGCATATTGATTCACACATTTTATGCACTCCTGTAAGTCTTACATAATTTTTTCATGATCTTACTTTGTGTGCATTAAAATGAAATACACCTTTTTTCTTTTCTTCTCGTGATTCTCAGGTGATAGCTGATATTGATAAGGATGGGATTTCAGAGATGATTGTTGCAGTTTCGTATTTCTTTGACCATGAGTAAGTATCATCTTATATCATATTATATAAATATAAATATTGAATGTCGAGGCGCTAATAATATTTTCACCATGAATATCCTTTTAAGATACTATGATAACCCAGAGCGTGTGAAGGAGCTTGGTGGTATTGATATTGGAAAATATGTTGGTGGTGGTATTGTTGTTTTTAATCTTGAGACCAAACAAGTTAAGTGGACTGCTGAATTGGATTTAAGTACAGATACTGGGAAGTTCCGTGCGTATATATATTCATCTCCTACAGTCGTTGATTTGGATGATGATGGATACTTGGATATCCTTGTTGGGACTTCTTATGGCCTATTTTATGTTTTGGATCATAAAGGTAATGAAATCAGAGTATAATGATTACTTTCTATTTAAATATATTTTTCTGATAAATTAACATGTATACGAGTTCAGGCAAGTTAAGGGAGAAGTTCCCTCTTATGATGGCTGAAATTCAAGGAGGGGTAGTAGCTGCTGATATAAATGATGACGGGAAGATTGAATTGGTTACTACTGATACTCATGGTAATGTTGCTGCATGGACTCCTCAGGGTGTAGAAATTTGGGAAAAGCATCTTAAGAGCTTAATTCCTCAGGTATGATGCTTTACTGGTTGTATAGTTTTAGCTACGCTATCTAAAATGGAAATTTAAAACTGGTTGTATGGTTATATTATTTGTTAATAGATTAACCAAACTGGAAATATTTTTAGTTTCTCCATTTGGTTATGGTTCATGATCGTAATCACAAGCAGTGAACCGAAGAACCAAACATTTTAAAATACTAATTTTATCTTTCTACGCCTACCAATACTAACCCCTTATACTAGACTTGGCAATGACCACCTTTAGTTTGTAATTTTCTTCCCAAATTTCTCATTTAGGGATTTTAAAGCTGATTGGAAACTAAGTATATTTTTAATTAGAAAATGGTGAATTTGTTACCTAAGTAACTGAACCAAAAAAACTGCAAGCAACGCTTAGTTTTAGCCTGGTTGATCGGTTGCGGTTTAAAGTGATTTTGTTTTTACTTAATGGGTTGCTTTTTCCGTTCTTCTTAGGGTGTGAGTGTTGGTGATGTGGATGGAGATGGCCACACTGATGTTGTGGTGCCGACAATATCTGGAAATATTTATGTGCTTAATGGAAAAGACGGGTCGTTTGTACGGCCATATCCATATAGAACTCATGGCAGAGTGATGAATCAAGTCCTCTTGGTTGATTTGTCTAAGCGTAGGGAAAAGAAGAAAGGACTTACGATTGTCACAACATCTTTTGATGGCTACTTGTATCTCATTGATGGGCCCACATCATGTGCTGATGTTGTGGATATTGGTGAAACATCGTAAGTCCCTCTTTTAGATTAAGTTTTATCTGTAATGGGTTAATCAGGAAATTCAGTTTCAAAGGAAACGGGTCAAATTTTCAAGAAAAAGGGTTTGGCTCGAAGGTCAACCCAATCCGACCTTAACCGTGGCAAAATCCCCCCCCCCACCCCCCCCTGTGGAAACCTTCTGACTCGCCTACCTCTAAGCACTTCACATGTGCAGTTCTTTTGTGGTTGCTTAGTGTCTTGTTACTGTATCCCTAAATTGTTGACCATGGACACTTTGGGGACTAAAAAAAATCTTTTTTTTAGGGCTATAATTTACTAGATTTGCATTTTTCGCCTGCAAGAGAAAGGAGCTTTTCGGACACAGAAATATATTATTTATTTTTTTAATACATGACACTCCATTCAATTGTACTGTGTCACTCCTGTAAATCATATTGCTGTACCTTATTTTTAGTTTTTATATTATTACCTTTAAACTTAAACTCCCAGTTGTGTTTATTTAATATTGAACTTCTATTTTACACCTATTAGACCCCAGTATCCATGTGTCACACTATAGTCGGTACATTCCTGCTTTATTCCCCATTAAATTTAGCTAAAACTGATTAATTATTTGATGAACAGATATAGCATGGTCTTGGCAGACAACGTTGATGGTGGAGATGATCTTGATCTAATTGTGACAACGATGAATGGCAACGTCTTTTGTTTTTCGACCCCTGCTCCACATCATCCTCTCAAGGCATGACATGATTTTTTGTTCAACTCCCTTCAGTTTTCGATTGTTAATATTTTGTATTTTATGTGTTTTTAGGCATGGAGATCACATAATCAGGGACGAAATAATGTTGCGGCTCGTGTTGACCGTGAAGGGGTCTACATTACACCTTCATCAAGAGTATTTCGTGATGAAGAAGGAAAGAATTTCTGGATTGAAATAGAGATTGTAGATAAACACAGGGTACCATCTGGTTCTCAAGCCCCGTATAATGTCACTGTAAGAACAGTCTTTTCTGACTCTTAAAATATTATAATTTCGGCTCGTTTAGGTTATGCTTTGCCTTTAAATTTAGCTAAGATGGAAACGGGTCAAATGAGTTAAAAGTCACTGAGAATGTATTCATTAAGCATAAAACCTCCTAAATCATTTTATTAAACAATTAGATTATAATTGTAATAATACCTTTTTTTATAATCATATTTAAAACATTACTTGTTTTTAAAGATTCAAGGAAAAGTATAGACAAAAAGTCTTTCTTCTCTCTTAAGCCAAAGCCAGGTTATATGTTTAGCTATAATTATAGACGTAAGATACTGTTGATATCATTTTTGTATAAGATTCATCTTATTCTATCAATAGATATTTGATACTAGAGTAAATAGTTGCACTTGAATGAGACGAAGGGAGTATGTTTTCTTCATGTACACAAGTTATGATTAATTTTAAGAGTCACTTTCCTTGAACATATAAACCAATATCTTAAGCCTCTCCTCTTTACCCATTTGACTGTTATAAAAAGTATTACTGTTCTTCAGATTCGTACTGATTCAATTTGTATGAACTTTTTATCTGATAGAATATCTGTTCTAATTGCCAAAATATTTATTGATAAATCTATATAAATTAAGCACAAGACTTACAATTGTTAGCAATCACTGACTTCAAAATGATCAAGATGGGATGAAACACCACACTAGGAGCAATTTCTTAGCAATCACTGTTCTAATTGTTAGCAATCACTCTTTGATTCAATCTGTATGACCTTTTTATTTGAGAGAATTTTCTGTTCTAATTTCAAATTTTTTATTGATAATCTAAATAAGATTAAGCGCAAGGCTTAACTAATTGTTAGCAATCACTGACATCAAAATGATCTAGAAGGGATGAAAACACTACACTAGGAGCAATGTCTTACTGTCTTAGCACTTGGGACACATGATGACATTACTCAAAACTTTACTAGTCACAAAATGCCGGAATAGGTTGGGTTATGGTTGACCTAAAACACCTTTTTGTTCTAAAGTTTTAATTTTTTTAAAGTAAATATGTAGCGTGTCTATGATTACAGAAAAATGAAATATCCAATAATATAAATTTTTTCTGCATAAAATGGTTAGGGAACTTTTATGCATGGTTGTTATTTGTTAACATGATCATAAGATCGACTTTATATAGTGAAAATGTGTCGATCCTTGTGGGATCTTTGCAGTAATAAAATCTTGCGAGGATCCTGATCTTAACCATAGGATTGTGGGATCTCGATCCAATCCTACATTGCTTGGGGTAGTGAATTAAAAATTTACAAATGAGCCAACTTTGTTAACAAAAAATGAAAAGTCAAATGGACTAACTTATTGAGTGGCATATAAAACTAATTATGATATAGTATTCAGGTTCTTCACTCTAAAATCTAAATTCATAATAACCTAAGTACTAATATAAATCTCTACAGAGCTGGCTTGTACTATTGCTATCATGTTTAAACTTTAAATATACATTAATTTATCTTACAATTAACATATGATATGAATTACGGCACGTATTAAAGAAACTAAGCCATATGACTATATGAGCATAATCTTCCGATCTTGCTCTTACAAAGACTACAACAATCAGTAATAAGATCTCAATCTTGGTATGCATTATAGTTTCACTTGGGCAGACTTTCGACCCATTTGACCCCATTCCTTTTTTAGCTAACTATTTTTTGCTTTATCTTTTTTACCGTTAGAGATAAAAAAACATAACCTGAATAGACACTTTTATAAGTAAATGGATCGAAATTTCCAGCACTAGGACTTGATGCTTTATTTTGTTGGACATGTTTGTGTCAACATTTGTAAACTAGATTTTTCAACAACTTCAAAATTGTACAAAGATAAAACCTGTGATCTGATTTGTTTTTCCACTGCAAACATTGCAGACATCATTATTAGTTCCTGGAAACTATCAAGGGGAGAGAACAATCAAGAGCAACCAGATGTATGATAAACCTGGAAAATACAGGATAAAGCTACCAACAGTAGGAGTAAGAACAACAGGAACAGTGGTGGTGGAGATGACAGACAAGAACGGTTTATATTTTTCTGATGAATTCTCATTAACATTTCATCTCCATTACTACAAATTGCTAAAATGGCTTCTCGTTCTTCCGATGATGGGTATGTTTGCTGTGCTCGTTATCTTTCGCCCACAGGAATCCGTGCCTTTGCCATCCTTCTCACGCAACACAGAGTTATAAATAGAGGTAATGAAACAACATAATACAGTTCAAGGAAATGACGGGTGATTTGTTATTTGTTGTTTTTTGTTTTGACATTATCTTAAACTGGGTAATGTTGGATCGAGTTTTGACTTCAGAAGAGTTTTTAAAAACAGGTTAGCGTTTAGTTTCATCATATAAATGTGATTTCGGCTCGGTGTTTAAAGAAAAGTGATATTTATTCAGGCGTTTTTGTTTAGAATTTATGGTATCTAATCTTTGAAAGCGATTATCTGATATATATTCCGTGATTTCATTATTTGATAAAAAAATGTATTAGTAAATCGTCATATCGAGCTTTTAAAAAAATTAAGTGGTCATATCGAATTCTGCTTATATCTCGTGGATCCAGGTGTCCATGGTTGACGCTTTTTGATTTACGCGGTGAATTTTTAATTTAACGATCAATTAATCTTGGATTTGGGAATGAATACAATGTGGCTTTCTGTAGACCTTGGTAATACAAATCTGATGGCATCCATGATTCTGAATAATAGTGTGTATGACTGAATGGTTAGAAAGTCGTATAATAAACGACCTTGAAGTGGCACATAGTGTGAAAACAGGTGGTGGTGGTAGTGGTGTGCCTGCTGAAATGGCAGACGAAAGCGGTTGAGGTGGTGGCACACAACAAGTAGCTATGAACGGCAAAAGAGCTGGTGTTTGTCCTTGGGATGCACAAGGTGGTTAATGAAGCTAACTAGAGAGATGATGGCAAAGGCAATAATTCTAGGGTGTTTCTAAAGTGTTAATTAAAGGTTAGCCTACACCTTGCTCACCGTTCTTCGGTCAATAGGAAGTAAGTAAATCATATTACTCAATTTCGTAGCAGGTTATTCAAATCACTTTCCCATTAAAGAAATGTTGGGTGACTGTAGAGCAAGATGATGTGTCTGTTGTTATTCACTTCCATTCACCTGCTGTTATTGATCATGGGTCAAATTCTTCTTCATTTATCACCCTTATCCTAAGGTGAATGATCCAATCCATCTCTGGGATTTTAGACCTATCAGCCTCGTTCGTTTTCTTTATAAGATAATTGCTATATTGTCATCTATTTGGTTCCGAACGGTCATAGACTCGATCATTGGTGTGGAACAACCGAACAAGCGGTATTTATAAAAAGGCCTAGTATTCTTGATAATCCACTCATTATCAGTGAAGTCATTTCTTGGTCTATAAAAGATAAAAATTATCTTATGATTTTGGAAGTAGATTTGGAAAAAGCTTTCGATACTTTAAATTGGAACGAACTTGACTCAACAATGAAGTGTGAGAATTTGGTTTAAAATGGGCAGTGTGGATAAAAGGTTGTCTTGAATCCTCTTTGGTATCCATTCTTATAAATATATAAGGCTTTTAAAATAAAAAAACTTAAAGGTTGGTTTGGTTCGTGGGATTTTGCAAAATTTGTATTTCAAATCATTTGAAATTTCATGTTTGGTAGAAAATAAGAAGGGATTTGGATTTCAAATCCTATAGATATGGGATTTCAAAATCTTTGGGGAGGGGTAGTATTTCTAAATCTCTCATATGTGGGATTTCAGAATCAGGACCTACCTAACCGACAATCCACTCTCACCTTCTCCACATCAACCGACACTTCACTCTCGCCGTCGTCGCTGTCTTAATCAGCCGCCACCATAACCGTGACCGGCATCACCATCGTCGGCCTCCACCACAACCGTAACCGTTGCCCTTCACCATCTCCGCCTCCGCCGTCGTCTCCCTTCCCCACCTCCATCGCTGTCGCCCTTTCCCGTCTCCACCGTCGTCCTTACCCGTCTTCGCCCGTCGCCAATCCCCGCCTCCATGGTCATCGCCCTTCTCCGTCTTCGCCGTTGCCCTTCCTCGCCTCCATCGCTGCCCTTCTTCGTCTCCGCCTCCATCATCATTGGCCTTCACCGACTCCGCCTTTGCCGCTGTCGCCGTTAACCGTCTCCGCCGCGGCCCTTTACCGTCTCCGCCACCCTTCATTGCCTCCGCCGCTGCCATCACTGCCTATGCCGTCGCTGTCTCCTTTCCTCATCTCCTCCGCAAACGTTCCCCGTCTCTGATACCGCCCTTCACCGTCTCTGCTTCTGCCGCCGTCGCCTTTTCTCGTCTTCGACATCACCCTTCACAGTCTCCGTCGCCGCCATCCTTCACAGTCTTCGCCTCCACCGCCGCTGCAGTTCATCGTCTCTGCCTCCGCCGTCGTCGTCCTTCACCGTCTCGGCCTTCTCCATCTCCGAACTAGTCAAGTTGTGAAGGTGAGTCAACTCTTTCATCATCTTTGCTCTAGAAATCTCATTATCTTTTACATGAACCAAACAAAGGATGTGATTGGATCTGAAATCCAATAAGATTTGGAATCCTTAGAATTTCATGTCCATGAACCAAACACCCTATTAGAAAATTAGTGATGCAAAAAAACAAAGACACTTTTTAAAAGATCAAATACTTTCGCTAAGTTATTATAAATTAAGGGATTTAATATCTAAGTTAAATCTAAGAACTTATGTTCGAATTTAAAAATATTCCTTTAGAAATTTGCAATTGTATTAAGAAAAAAAATCAAATTATAATCAAATTCCTAAATATAAATCACTAAAATATTATTAGTTTTCTTAACTATCTACTATTTACTAATCTATTATCTATCTACTAATCTAAATAAAAAACTAACTTTCTTCAATTTAATTAGATCTTAGTCTTTTGTTTAACCAAAAAAAATCTTAACAATTCATTTAAGTTTAAATTAAAAACTCAATTTTGACTTTGAATAGTCAAAATTGAAACTCTATTTAAAATTTATATGAGATAAGGTTATAACTAAATCGATATAAATTTAGTATATCTAAATTTTGTTCTAAAATCGATATATATAGTATATCTAAATTTAGTATATAAAGTTGATTGTATGATCGAAAATCCATCTAATTTAGTAAATACAAATTAAATATTATTTTGTATTAATTTAAAATTAATATCAACCCCTTAATAATCTTTTAATATTAATAACTAAATTAGATGTTCGTGTAATACACGGATTTGTTGTAAAAAGAGATAATTATTAAAAATTAATAAAAATATACTAAATAATTATATAACGTGAAAATAACATGAATTTAAAAAAATTGTGATAGACAGATTCAATGCCCAAACCAGGGGTGAAAGCATTGACGCAAGGAGGCGGCATTTGACGTGACAGTAGGAACATGGTATCATGATACGAAAAGATGTGATTGTATTTTCTTGTATAAGTCATCGATCATTATTGTAACAATTAAGGCAATATGGTCACGTTTTTATTCGCTAAAATTAAAAAAATTACAATGATTATAATATATTTTATAATTGGTAAATATGATATTTTTAAATGTTATAGAAAGTAAATACGATATTCGTAAATTATGATAGACAAATATGATATTTTAAGGTTTAAGAAAGGCATTTATGAAATTCTCTACTAATTTTGATTCAAATTAAAGTTATAATTGAATTTAATTTTGACAAAGAAAAATCAAAATTAGATTTCAGTTTTACAAAAATGGTTGGTTCAGTTTCAATAATTAAAACTTTTATTTATGTTGTGACCCATGTCAGGTTTGATTTTATCTGTTTTACAAATCTTATCGTAAATAATTTTTACATCCTTCTAAAGTTGTCATCATTTACTTTTCTTTGTCAACTGAAATTAATATAAACTTTTTTTTTAATTTTAAAGAAAGTCTAAGACGTGACTATTCTTTCGTTCGTATAAAACAAAACGATTTTCACATAAGTAATTATTTGTAACACATATTTACACTGACATCTAACTAAGAAACCTGTAAAAAAAGTTTTATGATTTAGCTCTCTATATTGACGGAGAAAGACGTGTTATCCTTTAAATGATAATGATAGTTAATTAAATTGTTATAAAAACAATATAAATGATATATTACTTAGATTTGTGTTTAATAAAGTCTATTTAAAAAACATAGTACTAAAATTTTAATATTCAATCACATGTGATTTATAAAAGCATCACATGTGAGTTACGAAAAATTACGAAAATGTCACTCCCCCAAATTTTTAAAATTTAATAAAAACCATTGATGTCATTGATCCAAATGCTAAAATTAGTCCCTTAGAATTATGAATTAATTATGGACTATATTGAACATTCTTCATTACTTTTATATATATATATATAAATATAGAGTAATTAATTTACTTGATTGGGATGTTTTTTTAAACAACGAAACCCACCTTTTACTTTTACAGTTTTACTTCTAAATTCTTAACCTTTTATTCACTACAAGACTTGAAATCCACAATTTAGGAAGCGTCTAAGATATGTTTGGTATAATTATGTAACGTCCCAATTTCTAAAATTGGTATTTGAAATAAAACCACATATGAGTATGCACATCTGAAAGTTTTACACAAAAGTGTAAGCGTAATTTGTTTAAAAACCTGTTGTATCAAAAGATACACATATAAATACAACCATACGTTTAGTACCAAAAGCTTGATGTTTACAAACCAGGCGTT
>JAUEJL010105998.1:0-12883 GCA_032274825.1 Drosophyllum lusitanicum | reverse complement strand
ATATGGTTCAACTTTTTCACTTTCAATTTTCATTTGTTTTGATCTGCATGACTGCGTTGCATAACACTCTTAGACACATAGGATTGATAGAAGAAGCATTTTCCTTCGCTGATAGGATATCCAAAACAAGTCCTGATTACCCTCTTTAAGGGTCTCCTACACCATGAGAAACAAATTGGACAAGTTTGTTTTTCTAGAATTTTGCTGTATTTATTTATCCAGTTTTTAATGCCAACCCTGGAATATTCAAACTGCAGTGTAGTATGAGACCACAGTTTTAATTTAATGACGGCCTACCGTCCTTGTGTGGTTAAATGTTAGACAGCATCATACAGTCAATTCCTGACAGCTGTGCTTTTTCGATTCAAAATATTTAACCTGTTCCCATGTAAAAATGGATCATAATGCCTCAAATCTTCATTGTGTATAGGTTGTTTCTTTTATTCCCTTCCTGACCATATTCACTTACATCGGCCTGATGCTACTAACATCCCCTACTGCAGCGATTGGTAGTGATATTACCATGCTTCTTCTTGTAAACTATTCTATATTAGTGCACATTAAAGGACAATAACTGTACAGAGAAGAAAGAACAACTAAAAGAACTAATTCGAACCATATTCATTAGGGTTGTCTAAAGTCAAATTTTAAGGGATGTAAGTTAGATTTATCTTAATAGTTGCCTTGTTAGGATGTGTTATCCTCTAGTCAATTCATATTAATCTTAATCTTAATCTTTTTGGTCTCTTCTGGCTTCTGTGGTATACTGTCTGTTTTTTCCAGAGGTACCCAAATCTGTTCGGTGCACTTTTTATTGGAAAAAAAAATCTCCCTCTGTTTAGCATATCTCTATTTTCATATTTTGCAAACATGGTTAAAATGAAGTGATATAATTCATTTTAATGTTCTCTACAAAGATTGTAATGCTTCTTTTTTTGGGTTTGTTAGGATTATGGTCTCCTTGATTACGAGGAGAAAGTAGTAGATGGTTTCTATGATTTATATGGTCATTCAACAGAAATGACATCTCAAGGGAAAATGCCTTCGCTGTCAGATCTTGAAACAGACCCTGGTAATTCAAGTTTTGAAGCTGTTTTAGTTAACAGAACAATTGATCCTGCCCTAGAAGAGCTGTTGCAGATAGCACACTGTATTGCATTGGACTGCCCTCCTGCCGAGGTCAATCTTCTAGTGCAGAGGCTTGCTGAACTTGTGACAGAACACATGGGTGGACCAGTGCGGGATGCTAATATTATTCTGGCAAGATGGATTGAAAGAAGCACAGAGTTGAAGACATCTCTCCATACCAGTATATACCCTATTGGATCTTTAAGAGTTGGGCTGTCACGCCATCGTGCTTTACTTTTCAAGGTTAGCTGCTATTTTCATTCTATTGTCTTTAATCCAAAGATTATTTGGATTCAGTTCCATGTAGGTTGGCTATTTTATTTGGTGGAACCATAGCCACTAAGTAGTACACACTCCAAAGGATATGCATTTGAGTTAATTTTAATTTTTATTTGCTTTTGTTCTTTGTATTGTGCATTGCTATGTAAGATAATATCACTGCCAATTATGCCTTCCAACTTCTCAAGTAAATCTTTTTGTAACAACTTCTCTAGTTAATCCAGCAAGATCATGAGCACATGCTAGTCAAGATGTAAGATGAATGGCAAAGAAGAATCTTTCCCATAACTATAGAAAACAGAAATAAAATTGTTCTTAAACTATAACATACTAGCTTTCAGTTGCAATAATTTATACTACTATAATTTTCCACAATATACTGTCAATTGCGGCCAATTTGCTGGGATATCACAGAGTTTCTTGTCTGTTATTTGTAACTACAGTGCTACAATGTTCATAATATAATAGGCTTATGCTCCACATGTGATTCTACACCCTTGCTAACTGAGCTCTCCCTGCTGATGTTATTTCTATTCACTTTTGGTCCACCATCGTTATATGGGTGTAGGATAGCATTGAAGTTTATCATATCTTTCATCCCTGATAAACTGCAGGTACTGGCTGAAAGTGTTGGAATAACTTGTAGGCTTGTCAAGGGTAGTCACTATACTGGTGTTGAAGATGATGCAGTCAACATTATCAAGTTGGATGATGATAGGTAACATATAGTCCTACTACATATCCTATCTCTCTTTAAATATATGTTTTTGAGATTCTACTTCTTCTGTCTAACATTTTAAAGTCCCTAAACATGGATGCCATGACAGTCAGCACTTAGGACCCATCATTTAAATGCACTAGTTTCATCATATGGTAACAGTAGTGCATACTCTCTTACACCATGTTTATTATTTCTTCTATATGATCTTGGACATTTATTGAAAAAATTTCTTGTCTAGAATATACATAATCCAAGTATACATCTATTTTAGTTAGTGAAACATCTATTTTAGCAAGTAAAGCATTTTTCTTTGATTTCTTTTATAGTTTTTTCATAATATTATCATGTTGATATCATCATCGGCAGTTACCCTTTTACTTGCTATTTGATTTACGTTTTCTACCATGTTACCATATTTGGTTGAATGGTGCAGAGATCACTTGAAACCATCACACACCTGATCCAACTTAACATTTGTGACAATGTTAGCATTCTACACAAGCTCTGTGAATTAGTGCTCGTGTTATACTGCAAAGGTTTTTATTCTTGGTGGTTCTATTTCTTATATGGATTTTATGGGGCATGAGGGGGTAAATAAGTTTCTTGAAAGCTTAATTTTTTTAATGACATAAGTCTGTTACTAGTTTAGGTAAATTTATATGTGTCTGCTATTATGAAAAAAAGGAAAATGTTCATAATTCGTCTGAAATGGAGAGGTATTCTTGTGCATACGTGGCTCGCTGCAAAAATTAGTTCTTATTAATTGTGGTTAGCTTACAATCTGTACATGGCACATGTTTATGTTTCTACTTACATTGTATTGTTTTTATTGTGTTTCCATGCTATTTGTATCTTTTTGTTAAAATGTGGTTGATCATTACTCTGTGTGTACATAATAATGATTTATTCCTCCTAAATGTCTTCCCTTACCTTCAGTGAGTTTCTGGTCGATCTGATGGCAGCCCCTGGAACACTTATACCTACGGATGTTTTCAGCTCTAAGGACTCTTCCATGAAACCATACATGCCAAAATCCGGCAAAAATCCAAATTTTCAGTCATCTAAAGATTTTGGTCTTCCTTTGAAAAATATTAATGTTCAAAACATTGAAGTGATAAATGGTATTGGTTTGGAAAGGAAAGAACCTTTAATATCAATGTCAAACACAAGTGACAATGGTATTGGTTTATCATCAGCAGGTAAAAGAGTGCTGCCTTCTAGTCAATTGGATCATATTCCCTCATCAGCAATTGGCAGTTCTTTGTATAAAGGGGGCCGGGGGCCAAATGCAGTTAGTGGTGGCTTAAGAATGAATGTTAATATAGTTCCATATACTCAGAACACCATGGAAGATAATAAAAATCTTTTCACAGAGCTCAATCCATTCCAGATTAAAGGATCAGGGAAGGCTTTGACGCAGGGCAATGCTCTTGATAATAGTAATAATAATAATAATAATAATAATAATAATAATAATAATAATAATGAGGAGCTTCGGAGGATGAAAAACAATCAAGTTTCCGGTCGACCTCCGGTACCACAAATGTGGAAAAATCGTCATGCTATCAATGAGGTGCCCAGGAAAAAGGAAAATGATTATATTGAAGCTGGCATCTCACTGGAAAACCACCGTGAAACTAATAATTTTTTTACACCACCAGCTTCCACCAGCTCTGCTGCACCAGGAAATATACATTCTGATGGTTTTAGTGTGATTCCTAAAGGAAATGACAAGACGGCTTCTTCAAATGCAGCTGAGTCTGAAGCTGCATGGGCTGAATGGAAAAACTATAGATTATCTTTGGAGGTGGTAGGTAATAACAGCAATGCGTTCCCCAGAAATAACAGGTTGGACCAGGAAAAAGTGAACGAAAATAACGCAATCAGTGGGCAACAAGATGTTAGAAAAACCTCAGAATATCGAGTCAATCCTAACAACCCGAAATTGATGCGGCCAGAAAGCTCATCAGTTGATTCTTTTCCACCTCAGATTGATCCTGTAATAGATGATGTTGGTGATTGTGAAATTCCATGGGAAGATCTGGTTATTGGTGAAAGAATTGGACTAGGTAAACATTATAAATGATTTTGACTCTATTAGATTGTATTCTTCTTCATTACCCTGCTTACCTCTCATATTTAGTTTCCCTTTTCTTATACTTTGCATTAACTTCCATATGCAGGTTCATATGGTGAGGTTTATCATGCTGATTGGAATGGCACAGTAAGTTTATGTTGTCTTCTTACTGAAAAGAAGTCTGTGGTAATGAGGGAGAAGTTTCTCAGTGATCTACTACACATTTATTTCTGAATGATTTTCTTTCTGACTATTAAATTTAGATTTTTTGATAAATGCATAGACACATGTGTCATCCCTTTATAGAGACTACTATGTCGCTTAATCAATTGATGCTGCCTTCTTAACAGGAAGTGGCAGTGAAGAAGTTCCTTGATCAGGATTTCTCAGGTGCTGCTTTAGCAGAGTTCAGGAGAGAAGTAAGTAATGTCCCTATAAGATTAAATTATGAAATGAACCTGTAGGGATTGACTTCTCAAGTCAGAATAATGTCAATGAAGTAAATTTGTCTCAAGATCACAAAAACTTCAAAATCATTGTTTCTTACCACACACCCTCACTAAAGTAGTTAAATAATCTTAGTCCTGATAGATAATTATTCTATGTCTATTTTTGTTTAGAGTTGGTTAATATTCTGAAAATATATAATAGTCTGTGTATATATGCACACTTGTTCATTGAAGTGGTTACCTTGTTATATTGGAGGAGATTGACTCACGGTTCAAGTGACCATGCCTGATAGTGTAGGACTAATACTGGTTTCAAGAATTAAATTGAAGTCTTTCTCCTGCTCACAGGTGCGCATTATGCAGAGATTGCGCCATCCGAATGTTGTGCTTTTTATGGGTGCTGTTACTCGTCCTCCAAACCTATCAATAATTACAGAGTTTCTGCCCAGGTGGGTTTATAATTGTTCGTATATACTTTTTTTGTGTGAATATTCAGTGGAAAAAGAAAAGGTCATCCACATCCCTTTTCTGGAATGCGTATTAATACTTGAGATCGTAAATTTGAATACTGATCACTTCTAATCTTTACTTTTGAATGACTATAATATTAGCATACAATGTGAAGGTGTAGGAACGATAAACAAATGTAAGAGATCCCTTTTGTATTTCCTTGAATAATAGAGAAAGAGGAAACTGGGTAGAAAAAGAAACCAGGCTCGAGTTAAGTGATAAGAATATAGCTAAGCAATGTTTTTCTGCTTTGTGGTTATGGCACATGTTAATTCATTGTGAACTACAAAAAAAGTATGTTAGAAAATGTGATGCTGGACAAACGTTTCCAGTACAAGCTATGCAGGCCTATTCTTTGGCAGGAAAAGAAAACAAACAAACCAAGGCCTCTAAGTGGCAGACCTAGAAAATTTAAGAGTTTAAAGGATAGAATGCAAGATAAAATCAAGGCCTCACAGCAAAGGGGCATTACATTCAAAATCCAGTATAAATCTTAAAGAAAAAATTGGTTATTTTATATATCCATAGACAATTGAATAACCAAAAGGATTTGGGGATTAGTTCTCTATTTTTAACTCTTTAAGGGTGTGAAAAGTGAAAATCATGATACTACAAGAAGGGCTTGGTAGGAGAGAAAAGGCTCAAGTAAGAAGAGAAAATCTACCATGTAGCAAGTATACCTGGCTACCACTTAGCGTCCAGATACTTGATTTTGATGTTCTTTATCGAAAATTTACAACCTTCTTATCAGGCATCAAACAAACCACATAACCTCAATTATATCTAGTTATCTACTACTACTAATCCAGTATGCCGTCTCTATACTGTAACTGTCGCTTTTTTTGTGCTGTTAATTGTATACCACATTGGGTTTAATCTTTGTCAACATGTTAATTCCTTCTCCTGAACAAAGTATTGTAGAATATTCATAGAGGGGTGATTTTGATTAGAGCCGAGCCTTGTTTGTCATTGTTATTTGGTATTTCTGTGCTTGCCTTGTTTCAATTATTCTCTTTAAGATTACTAGGGGTAGGATTGTAGAATGCTACTGTATTTTTTCTCTTATTTGTGGATTAGGATTTTAGTTGTATTACTTGCTGTTTTCTCTTGTAGTACAATGCTACTGTATTTTTCTATTACATGATATTAGACTAAGACGAATTCTGCTTCTCTATTCTTCTGTAATGATGTTCCAGGAGTATAGCTGCTGAGAGGGGTTGAAGGATATGCCAAAACATTCCTTTTGTAATTCCCCGTTTAGGTCTCATTCAAAGCAGTTCATACTTACTAACTTAATATTACTTTTACTATTTTTTCTTCTTTTTTTTGGGTGTTTATTGTGGGGTAGGGGGAGCCTTAACAGTTCATACCTTTTGTAATTCCCCCTTTAGGTCTCATATTGCTAATGTTCGAGCTTGGCTTGATAATTGACTATTGTAGCTCTAACATTAATGTTTTTACAAAACCTGAATATTTTCTTTAAGTTCATGTTTTCTTAGTTCATGTTTTCTTATATATGGCGTGCCACTACAAGAAAAGGATACTACTTCTCATACATGCTCATTCTCTATGCTCACGTGTATGCACACACTTTTAAGACTCATTTGATGTATTAAACATTTATGTTAACATTGTTTTTTAAATGAAAAACTTTTATGCTCTTCAGAGGAAGCTTATACCGGATTATTCATCGTCCACACTGCCAAATTGATGAACAGCGTAGAATAAAAATGGCTCTTGATGTGGTAAGAAATTTGAGTATACATTTGTTTTATTTAAGCTTATCGTTATTTCTCATGATTGTTTGAATTGCCTATTATGTAGGCAAAAGGGATGAATTGCTTACATTCAAGCATTCCAACTATAGTTCACCGTGACTTGAAATCACCAAATTTGTTGGTTGATGAAGATTGGAATGTCAAGGTAATGTGTCCACCTCTTTTTTGTAAATCCTACTTATTCAAGGGTCAAAAAGTAATTGTTCCATTACCTCATTCCCTATCTCTTCACACTGCTATGGAGTTCCGTTGTGATTTGCTTAAAGCTCTAAGTGGTGAAGTGATGAAGGTTAGTGTTTAAGTTGTACCTAAGCACTACAATTAATAAATCAAGAAAAAGTGCCCGCTTTGGTCTCACTTTATGTGAAGCACTAAGCAACGCTTAATAGCAATTAAGGTAGTCGATTGATTAGTTTGGGCTTTTAGTTGGCTTTAAGTTTTTAGCGGCTAGTTTCTATATGATGGTCTTAAATTAGGAAACAAAGAGTCATCATCTGAGCGGTAAAAAGACTAAAGTCGACTTTTGAATCATTAATAATTATCTTTTTTCTTCCATTCACGAAGCAAAGCAGTTCTTCTCCACTTCTCCTCTTCATGCCAAGGCTAAGAAGCTGATTCATTAAAATAGCGGGCTTTGAGATTGATATGCTCATATGCATTATGCATTGTAGACTATTTTTGGTAATATCATGGTATGATTAGTATTTATAACTTATAAGTAAATTGAGAAGTAGATTTTGGTGTTTAAGTACCATGTTTTGAATATATGCATTCACACTTTGGTGTTTTAAGTATTTATAAGGTAGTATATGACTATATGTAGTAATTTAAACGTTCCAAGTTTTTTTTTATTTTTATAAGTACCAAGTATTTGTTTTATTTTTATTTGTGAAATCCTGGCGCTTCGCATTCACTTAACGCTTTGGCTTCTGGGACCCTTGGAGCTTTACGCTTTTAAAACCAAGGTTGCAATTCAATACAAATATTCCATCATAAAAAATGTTGTAAATCTCGCTAGGTTCTACTCAAGCGGTTGATTGGGGTATAGCCGTATAGCGAGTACTCCGCCAAGCACATAGTTATGGTAGGGTTATTTTGGGGAAATCTTAAAATTATAAATCATATGTTATAAGTTCATAGTAAATTATAAATAAAAAGGACATTCAGATATTCAACTACTTCAAACATAAATACTTGTTCATAATATTAGATTGATCCAAAAATCAAAGAATTTAATCAAAATAAATGCGCAAATCAAAAGTATCGAACTGCTTGAAAATGAGCGAGCGAGAGAGAGAGAGAGAGAGAGAGAGAGAAAGAGAGACGGATATTTTTTTTTTGAAAAACAAGTAGTGAAAAGTAGAGATGATTAGATGAACCTTCATTTACGCAAGCAGAGAAAGACGAACACCGTGAGCAGCGTGAGTGTGAAACATAGCGTGAGAGATGGCATGAGAGAGAGGGGAGGGGGTTCTTGTTTATCGACGTGAAAGAGATAGAAGAGTTTATTTGGCCAATTTAGATGAGTAAGGGTTAACGAGTTCCTGATTTTGTTGACCGACTAGGCCGATTTTGATTGTTTCTAGTGAATAATGATTAATCACCAATTAGTTGGCTGAGTTGGTTGATTGATAAAACACTGATCATCATTGGAGGACAAGTGGTGGGTTAATAGACAGCTTGAAGAGTACTTGGCTTCCTTAAAATTTTATTTACTTTCCATCAGGTCTTTTAATTTATTTAATTGCTTAAAGTTTTTCTTTATTTAGTTTCCTTTTGTTATTAAGGCTTGATAGCTATTTAGCCAATGTTTAGATGTCTCTAGGAGATAATTCATAAAATCTAATAGAAGTTCAATATAGCAACATTCAGCCACTCTCGTGTGAATCATTTTTTCCCTGCTATTATGTTGCGTCAATAGTGGGCATCTTATGTCAATAAGAAAACTGTTAATGGTATCGACTGACAATTGGAGGACAGGAGGATGAGTGTACAACAATATAACACCTTGGTTTCTTTATCTTTCTCAAGTCCTTAATATATATATATCTATTGGAAGTTTGAAACCATTGCACAACATAAAAAGTAATCATGTTAAGAAGCTAGAATTTTTGAACAGCATGTTAAATGCGCTTTCTTCTAAGATATGATGTTTTGACTTTTGAAAAAACTTTGAAGTTGGAAATATCGGCTTAATGTATCAGTAGTATCACAGGTTAATAGACAAGGGTATAGGTTGTGCGTTATTAGTTTCAATTACTTTAAGACAGCATATGCTATTATGTTTTTATTTGTCTCTGTCATTTTAATAAGAAACTAGAGTTTAAACACTGCAGGTATGCGATTTTGGGTTGTCACGCTTGAAGCATAACACTTTCTTATCATCCAAATCAACAGCAGGAACGGTGAGAATCTTGATTATGTTTAATATTTTTTCTGTTTTTTAATGTTGATTTGCTTTCATCATATTATATTTTTTTCCTGAACACAACTAATCCTTGATGTCATAGCCTGAGTGGATGGCACCTGAAGTTCTACGGAATGAAAATTCAAATGAAAAGTAAGTTTCGTGAATTTTTTGTGCTTTTAAAATTATCCTTCATTCTTTCATCATTAGCATAGCTATTATGCCCTGTGGTTCAAAGCAGAACTCCACTCCACAATCTATAGTTTATTTTAAATACCTTTGGAGGTTCTTTTGCACATAATAAAATACAAATTAATATTTCGATCTTTAAGAAAGAAACGTCACACATGTGACCAGAAAATCGTACAGTACACTTTTATGGACTAAAATATCTTTCATCACTGATAAAAAGAGAGAATTTTGTGGATCAAGATCAATTCTATTATATAGTCTTTAACAAGTATAAATAGGCAATTAAGTATATAATCTTGGTTTTACTACAGAATGCATAGAATGTATATTAGTTGATGTATATTGTGTGCACAGGTGCGATGTGTATAGCTTTGGTGTTATACTATGGGAACTTGCAACTCTAAGATTGCCTTGGAGTGGAATGAACCCGATGCAGGTTGTGGGTGCTGTTGGTTTTCAAAATCGTCGCCTAGACATTCCCAAAGATGTTGATCCATTGGTGGGAAGAATAATTTGGGAGTGCTGGCAAACGTAAGTCTTGTTTTTCCCTACATTTCTTCATTAGAGGCGACTATTTTAACCCATTTATGGCTAAGCGGGTAATGGGTAAAACTAACAAACAAAAAATTGTTCAAATGTATTGAAATTGCTCAAACCTTGTAACTCGTTTTATTTCCAAAGCTGGATTATCGTTGTAAATATATGTTTCGTCAGTGACATTAAAAAACAGAAATTTATTTTTTAAAGAACTTTTTCTTTTGACATGTTATGCTTTGGCTTAATAGTATATTTCCTCTTTTTCTGTTATATGCCCAGGGATCCAAATCTAAGGCCTTCATTTGCACAACTCACAGTAGCCCTAAAACCATTGCAGCGGCTAGCTGCTGTTTCATCAGTTGATCAGCCAGGCGGCATTTGAGTGAGTCCCCCACCTTGTGCTTTCTCATGTTTATTAAACGAGTATATAATAGGAAAAATGGGGTGACACAATAATTTGTATACGGTTAGAGTGTGCATAGTTTTTTTGGGTATATGTATATATAATTCAAGATTACAGCAAAATCTCTTGCAACCTTTTCTTCATGGTTTGTAACTTTTTGGTGTTGGAGAAGTCTCATTTTCGAGCAATTAATGCTCCTGTTTTCTGCAGCTTGATGAAGGTGAGTATGTTTGGTGTATAACTTACAAATCATTCCACTTTTAATATCATCAGAAGAAGCATAGGAGATGAAACAAGTGTAGGTAGCTCGAGATAACGCGTGACAGTATATAAACGTAACAAATAATACAGCAAGTTCGAAAGATATGGGTTATAAAATGGTAAAGAACAACACCAAACACTATGAAATTGTAGCTGAGATTCCCATTGCAAAACAAACCAAAAACTTCATATTAGAATAGTTCCTGTTTATTAATCCGGTGTGATAACTAATACTCAATTTATAGCATGCTTCGCATGTGCTTTTTCTTACTATTTTATTCTCCTACTTATCATATGATGACATGTGAAATCTATTAATTCTCTCTTTAATGTCTTCTCTTGATTTTGACACTTGTTTTGATCTTGTGAGTAGAAAGACGAGTAAGAATACAAAGTATGAGGATATAGTCTCTGCTCCTATTATTTAAGGGTGTGCCTATTTGTACCCTTTGATAGTCTAAATCGACCATTGACCATTGACCATATGATGTGATGTATATGAGTGTGTGGCTTGCATTGGATACTTAACGATTTAATTTGATATGTCTGTTATGTGAGAGAAAGGTTCAAATAGTCACTCTCATTATATAAATGTGAGTGGTGTAGCTATACTTGGGCCTTCATAAATAATCCCACAAAAGACGTACATAAACGACCCAATCAGCAGGCTCAAAAGTACACTTAGCAAGGGGCCTAGGACTACTCGTTTTTTAGGTAATCACCTTTAGATGTCAAGAAATTGATACAGGTTTACCAATTCGGGTGGGGGTAGGGTTAATAGGTTGTGTCGTTTTCGTGTTGACGTATTTCTGTATTAACCCATTTTGACCCGATTTGATTTCGTGTCGAGTTCAGTTCATGCTAGGTTCAGGTCGTGTTTCGAGTTGGCCCTTTTTTTTCAAATTAACACATCAACTTTCTATAAGTCCGTTAAAAAACATCCGTACCTGATAAACAAGTTCCGATCAATCGGTATTTTATTTTGGTTTTAGTCGGGTAAACCAAATATTGATTGGTTTGGGATTTCCGTTTAAGCTTCATATTCAGTACTTTCGAATAATTGTAATGATAATAATCACTTTATAAATCTCTTTTAGTAGACATTAGTTACAGTTTATTGCTTTATTTATGTCTTACCATTTAAAATTCGGTTTTTTTTTTTTGCTATAATTTCAAATTTCATTTGTTTATTAATTTTGATTTAGCAATCGGTAAGTCACGGCGGTAAAATATGAATATACGATATTATGATATGACTCCAAAATCCATATCTAATGTCTATAATTGTTTTATTTTAATTTTTAAATTTAATTTAATTAATAATTATTATTAAAGTAAATCGGGTTAAACGGATCAACTTTGGGTTTATAGGGTTAACCTGCCCACAAATTTTTGTGTCTACACGTTACTGACTCAACTTATTTTTTTGTTCGGTTTGTATCAGGTTTTTGGTCATGTCAATAATTGTGAATGTTACATGGACCATTAATGCTTCCTTTGACCGGCGTCAAGACCAAGTCACATAAAGAACATCATTCTAAGGATATGCTAAATACCCTTAGGTGCTGTTTGGTTTGATGGAATGTTAAGAATTGGAATTGGAATCTTAGAAGGAATTTGAATTGGAAAGTAATTCCTTCCTTTTTGGGTTTGGCAAGAGATGAAATTCAAAAGGGAAAAGCTTGGAAAAAAACGACACCTTCCTTCACCACCACTGCCGCCTGCCGCCATCGCCGCCGCTGCCCCCAACGTCTCCGTCACTGCTCGCAACCACTACCCCAACACCGTCACCACCACTGTCGCTGGTCGTCGGGACGAACAAAGACGAACCCTAATCGTTGAAGCCACCGTTGGGACGAAGAAGACGAACCCTAATCGTCGGTCATGACGAAGAAGATGAAGCCACCATCGGGACGAAGAAGAAGATGAAGAAGACGAACCCTAATCGAAACCCTAGACGGAGGTCGCCGTCGCCGTTCACCTCTCGCCAGTCACCGTTCGCCTCTTGCCAGTCGGCAGTCGCCGTTTGCCTTGTCGGTCACGGTAAGAAAGTGATGGTGTGGAGGATGGTGTTTTAGACGATGGTGTGTAGTGAGATGAGAAGAGAAGAGAAGGAATCTCAATTCCTTAGGTTGGGGGAA
>JAUEJL010105987.1:0-12884 GCA_032274825.1 Drosophyllum lusitanicum | reverse complement strand
ATTATGCCATAGTTTCATTTGCTCAATTCTAACCGTCGCATAGAAAAGAGAAGCCATAAACTCAAGTCCCTCTTTAAGAAAAAAAAGAACAAAGGGTAAAGCCATAAAAGGAAGGGTAATGATCTGTACACAACAACTTTTTGCAATATACAACAAAAGGTTGTTGCTTGGACCATTATACCCATAAATTTGTGAATGAGATTTATAGTTAGTGGGTTGGTAGGGGTAAAAAGGTTCTAATTATTGTGTATGACAAAAAGTTGTTGTACACAAATCATCACCCAGGAAGAGGGGTCTGGTTCCTAAGGTTCGACCGGTCTAACCGGTTCAACGGGTCTAACCGGTTTAACGGTTTGATACAAACCGCCCCGTTTTTTGAAAAGGGGTTTTCCAATTCATTTTAGGCTGTGTGAGTGAGCGGTTCCCGATCCAACAGGTTCAAACGGTTGTTCCCGTACTACCTATTGATAGTCCTCCTCTACCTGCTCTAGTTGTATGTCGAACACGATGAACATAATCCCTCGGATATCTAAAAATAATTTACCAGAATGATAACGTGATACATACATACATAAATACACACACATATATACACACACCTACACACACATATATATATATATATATATATACATACATTTTGTTTGTGAAAATTACCTTGGTATGTTATTATAGTCATGATTATGCCATAGTTTCATTTGCTCAATTCTAACCGTCGCATAGAAAAGAGAAGCCATAAACTCAAGTCCCTCTTTAAAACACAACTATTGTGAAATGACTTCCACAATGATTATCGAATGTGTAGTAACTAACTAACAACTTAAACGAAAAGCATAAAAGAAAGGATAAATAGAACAAAATACACTTGGTTTCTTCTTATACAAAATGAATCTGTAACATTAACAAAATACAACGCATTTCAAGAGAACTCAACCAATTTTTAATGCTTACAAACACCATAAGGTAATTTATGAGAAACATTATAAATATGTTGTCTTCATTATGGCTTTCAAATAAAGCAGCAAGATATGGCGGCGTCATTTCTTGATTACAAAGTATGAGCAAGGTCTTGTTGCACATGCTATAAAACCTTAGTCATTTTGACATTTCATATTTGGTGAATGAAAAGTTTGCTAGTTATTTCAAATTCTAAATCCTCCTTGTCCACTGTATTTACTAGATCTTAAACAAGAATGTTCCTCAACGAAGGCGAGTCTTGTTCCGAAGTTCCAAGTCCTCTTTATTCACTAGACTCACAAGATTTCGAACAAAATCTTGCATCATGCTACGCATGTTCTTCACATGCGGCAATATGAAGTGTTGTGTATAATGTTTCATTCATAACATATTATATCAGACACTTCTAATTGATGCTTCATATAGAGGAACACAAGTCTTGTAGTTCTCGTTTCCACCTTCCTAAAAAGACAATCACAAAAGCATGTTAGATTGTTAGTACTCCTTGAATCCCCAAACTAGCGCTAACATAACATGAATTTACACAAGTAAATCTTATTCCCTCCTTGGAATACTACACATATTTTGCCAACCTGAGGGATTCAATTACAAAAATAGATCACTCAAGAAATTGTCATTCACATATTTTCTATGAAAAAAGAAGCACAATTAACTAGAGATGAGGGTCTAGAAAATAATGATACTGTTATAAACTTATAGTGACATGGAATTTTATGGCAACTCGAATGACGAATGAATTTATGACTCGACCCAAAAGAAATGTAAAAACCTGAACAGGATAAGTGTTTGGAGTAAGTTGTGGGCTATTAAGGGCTGGCCCTATATTTACTAGGTTTTGTGGTAATAAATATTCGTAGGTAGGGTTCTTAACGTAACACTATATTAGTTGAATAGTGAACAAGAGATCTCCACCACTTTCTTTGGACGTAGGTCAATCACATTGACCAAACCAAATGAATTTGTTGTGGTGTTTTTAGATGTAGATCACACTGTTTATTAGTATTACAATATGTTCACCTATATTAACACAGATCTCACATCTGAATGGACTTGCATTACAATTGTAGGATGTCATGACTTGTTCATCTACTCGAAAACAGATCAACTAACATAACTGGAATGATGGCCTATGGCCCCAATTAAAGGAAAGCTCCCGGAATAAAGAAATGCATAACTATTGTGACTGATGACTATTTATAAAAAATACTTACCAAAGATGCAGGCTTCAACACAATTGAAAAGAACCCAAGTTTTAACGCATTTCAAGAGAACCCAACTAATCCAACACTCATGGATTATGACTATCACAAACACCCTGCTTTCCTCAGGTAAAGATTTGTACTGACTAACCAATTTTGCAATTTCATCTGCACCTGCTAAATAGAACACGGTGTTATGAGTCTTACCTTACCTTCAATTGACCAGATTTTGCACAGAATATAAGGGGGATTTCTTTCAAGACTCGGAAACTAATCGGATAATAAATCGGTCCTGTGTTGCATGAAAACTACGATTTGTACATTTTCCATGATCGATGTTCAAATAGGCGTTCTAAAAAAGTAGACACACAATAGAGTTGACAAAAGAATTTACCTGATTTGGATCTGCGATTTGAAGCACCTGAGATGATGTTCGGGTGCTCCGGCCTTCTGGTATTCCGGTCACGGTTGGAACACATGAGCCGGCTGTCTAGCAGCGTATAAATTGACGGCGGAGATCTGAATAGAACAACATGAATACAGCAGTCGGCGGACTGGAAGTGTGAATGCGATTAGGCGATGAATTTGATGCCGATATATAGACTATGGAGTTCTGATAAAGCACTAAATTACAAGAATGGTCCCCGTACTTGCTCACGATCTCCACATTTTCGATTTGTTTTTCTGTTTTTGTTAAAAAACGAAACGAAGCAGAAGGGCTTTAATTTTGGGATATTGAACTTGAATTCGTACACGGTACACCTTTGGTTTTCAAACGTTTTATATTTAGATTTTTGTTTTTCAAGCTCTGTTTTCTTATATAAATCATTCTAGTCCAACAAATATCAAAAAGCCATAGAACTTTGATCCATAAATAAAATTGAATACCGAATTATTTATATAACTTAGTATAGAGACATAGAACATAAATAAAAGAGTTAATTACAAAAATAGTCCATGTGGTTGTTACTGATTTTCATTTTCAATCATTTAATTTCAAAAATTACGAAAATAGTCAATGTGGTTGTCATTTTGTTTCAATTTGGGTCATTTACACTAACTGAAGTTAAATCTTGCCATTAAAAGCCCTTATGTGCCTTGCACATGAGCGTATTTTGGTCATTTTGTCTATTATCCATGTTACCAAACACTACTAACCCTAAATGGTTATTTACTCATCTCTTTACTCCATCTCTCTCATAAACACATTCTTCAGTGGATTTGTAGACTCACTACCACCAGCAAACTTCAATTATACCGCCGCCACCACCGTCACCGTGGTTGCCTTCAACGCCGCCACTACCATAAACACCAACGTCAGCAATGGTTTTAGATCTATGCGCCATCGGTTTGTATTGTAGAGGTGTCACCATCGCTCAAATATGAAGCACCATCAACATCATTACCACCACCACCTTCGCTCAGATCTGAACCACCATTGCTCAAATCTGAACCGTCATCATCACCATCACTTATAGAGTCACAGCTGCCGACCTTGGAGTCACAAACACCTCCGCCCGCCACTGAACTTGGAGTCACAGACACCACAAACACCACCGCCATCGTTAAGATCTGAACCACCTTTGTGTGATTAGAGATTGAAGAGTAGGTTTTCATTTTAAATTAATTTGAGTGTAGATAAACACAAGTTTTTAATTTGTTAACTGAAGTTGGATATTAACTAGATTTTAGAAGCAATAGTGTGTGATTATAGGTTTTTATTTATGTGTTCTTGTTCACCGGTTTGGCTTCAAATTTGATTCTTGATTGTGGTTTAAGTTTGTTCAAGTTTATGTTTTTTTTTGAATGATTTGTTCTAGATTTACCAATTTGATTTGTAGATAAGTAACAAGGCTGTTTGTTTAAGGTTGTTCAATCTGATCCTTGATTATGATTTAGGTTTGTTTAAGAATTAACTAAAATCATATTTTGATTAAAAATATAATTAAAATCTTAATTGTATATTTTTTTTCTTATTAAATAAGACATTAAATATAATTAGAAGTGATTAAAAATTAATTATAAAACAAAGAGCTACATGACTGTTTCGAAACAAGGATAGTGTAGAAAATGACCAAAATACCCCCATGTGCAAGGCACTTGAGGGCATTTAACGGCATGATTTAACGTCAGTTAGTGTAAAGGACTCAAAGTGAAACAAAATGACAATCGCAGTGACTATTTTCGTAATTTTTGAAGTTAAAGGACTAAAAGTGAAAGTTAGTGACATATAAAAAAATATATAAAATAAAATTGTATAAAATTATAAAATAAAAGTATAAACGTTTGTGACCATTTTTGTAATTAACTCTAAACAAATTATATAAAAATAAAAAACTCTATTTTCTCATTTTAATATCTATAACATATAAAATCTATTAATTTGAAATTTGTCTATAGATATAGACACACATGTTATGTTAAAAGATAAAAGAAAGTTTCAAAATGGAATATGATTAGTCACCTCTAAAATTAACTAACCCCTCTCGCCATTCGCGAATATGCATATGAAGGAACATTGACAGTGGATACATTTTATAGTGTCCTTTTTAGTAGTTTGTGATCCGCTAAAAACTACTTTCCACACAATTTTCCGGAGAAAACTGCTTCCATTATATATTATAGTAAGCTTAAAGGGGATATGCTTGTGTAACACTGTGATCTGTTTTCTTTTTTCTTTTCTTTTTTTGGCATTTACCTAAACCAATCAGAGAGCAAAATTTTTGTAGTGAAAGCTTTTGATCGGAGATGGGACGGAAGTTCTTCGTCGGTGGTAATTGGAAATGCGTAAGTATCCGGTTGCGATTTCTATTCGTGAATCGCAACTTCATAACTTGATCATTTGGTATATATCTGTTTTCAGTATTCTTGTTATATCTCGAGTTCACGGTAATCTATTGTTTGTTATTCTCCCGCTTCGTCTATTTATCCTGTGAGTTTTGTTAATCATTTTTTAATACGTAATCAAGTTCTAAATATACTTTCTCGACGATTCACATGGTAAACTCGATTCCGAAGGTCAAGAAGATTGTGTCAACTGGAGAGAGTTAATTGTATGAATAAGTGAGCAACCATGTATGATGATTCTCACCGTTAATTAGCTGTTTGGTTAACTCGATTCCGAAGTTTAGTTACTGATTATATGAGATGTCGTAATGGATTTATGATTCAAGGGTACATTATTTATCCAGTCCATGTTGCTACTGCTTTTTATTGATAAGGAATAGGGACCGGATTACTTTTTAGTTGACTGGGTTATTTGACCATCTTTGCTGTAGAATGGAACCTGTGAGGAGGTCAAGAAGATTGTATCAACACTTAATGCTGGTCAGGCGCCATCTGCAGATGTTGTAGGTAAGCAATTTAAGCGCATAATTGGTCAAAAAGTCAATCTTTTGGCATCATGGTCATTCTCCACCAAAACGAGTATATTGCGATATAGCATTGATATCTAATTGTCTATAACCACCTTGTTATATATTAATAGATCTGTACTTTGTAGAAAGTAATAGTAACCAGAACAATGTGTTCACTGTTCAAGATGCCTGCATTGTCTAGCTTCTTACTGGAAAGTCTAAAGGCAGGCATCATAACGAGTGTTTTCTCATGTGCTGACGGCTATAGAAAAAAATTGGATTCTGGTAACGCATTTAGATTTTCATGTGTTAATACAGCCAAATTCACCCTTTTTGCAGAGGTTGTGGTCAGCCCCCCTTTTGTGTTCATCCCCTGCGTTAAAAGTGAACTACGGCCTGAATTTCAAGTTGCAGCCCAAAATTGCTGGGTTAAGAAAGGAGGTGCATTCACGGGTGAAATTAGGTATATTTCGTGCATATAATCACACCATCCATGGCCAAAAAAATGCCTAAACATCTTTTTAAACTGCTTATGATGTCATCCAATTTAAGAGAATGGCATGAACAGTTTTGATCTTGTTGATTTGTCATTATTTTTCGTTCACTTTAAAATTTCAGTCCAGTAAATTTTTTGGTTTTATTTTCTGTATAATTCTTTTCATGCATTTTTGTTCCATGATGGAGATTATATTGTATGTGCAGTGCAGAGATGCTCGTGAACTTGGGCATCCCTTGGGTCATCATTGGTCACTCTGAAAGGCGAGCTCTATTAAATGAAACCAATGAGGTATCTGTTTTATGGAATTTTCATATTCATTGGTTAGTGCAGGTACTAAATAGGTTTATGTTTCACCTTCCGAAGTTACTTTTAATCAGTTATGCAATTTCCCTTTTAGTTTGTAGGAGACAAGGTTGCATACGCACTTTCTCAAGGTTTAAAGGTGATTGCTTGTGTTGGTGAGACTCTTGAGCAGCGAGAAGCTGGAAGCACAATGCAAGTTGTTGCTGCACAAACCAAGGCAATTGCAGGTATATCTTTCAACGCTGTTCTTCTTGCTGCTACTTCACAACAATTCAAATTGATTATAGGTTTTCATTTGTTTGATGTGATGCACATTTTAATATTTTTTTAGATTGTAATAGTAATAAGCTAGTATTTGGTCGAAAATCTGTCTTTTTTGTTTACATTCCTTACTTTAGAAGAATTCATTACTAATTACTATGTTTCTCTAAATTATGTGTTTCTTCTAGACTATAGATTGTTGTCTTTATACTTGCTTCATCACACTTAAGTGTTGTTATTCATCATTCAATTGATAACACATTATATTCGAAGTTGAAAATATGAAATATGTTCGAAAAAATGTGCTACTTCATAGAAAAGGGGTCTTAATGGAATTTGTTGCTTCATGTAGTCATGAATTATACACTCATTTCATTAGTATCTTCATATTTGAACTAAAACTTGTGAATTTGATGTACTTTTGTGTGATGGAAATTTTGTGAATATATTATTGCAGACAAGATCTCAAGCTGGGATAATGTTGTCCTGGCATATGAACCAGTGTGGGCTATTGGAACTGGAAAGGTTGCCACTCCTGCTCAGGCTCAAGAAGTAAGTCGACTACAGATTTGTACGATGTACTTCTGAATTGAGACATAAGTTTGTAAGGAAATTGATTGTAATTTGATAGTATAATGCCATGAATTTATTGTTGGAATCCTAAGTTGTGTAGGACAAGGAATCTATTTTTAGCAAGGAATCTATTTTTTAGCAAGTTAGTTAAATATCTAGTTTCCTAATCCTATTACAAGTTGGTATCTAGGGTTATATATTCGTGGTTTCATCGAATTATGATGTACAGAAATCATTGTGAGTTTTGAGTGATTTTCTCATAATAATCAAAGAGTTATTTTGGTTAGTTGTGTTCATATACTCTGATCTTAAATTGGTATCAGAGTGAGGTTGGTTGATCATGGGGGATAACCCGCCACCACCGAAAGGGAAGGAGGTAGGATCGATCTCCGTCCAGTGTCCGATGCTCACGTCCACAAACTACACCGTGTGGGCGATGCGCATGAAGGTGGTGTTGCGTATTCACAAGGTGTGGGAAACAATTGATCCTGGTACTACCACGAATTCAGAGAAAGATGACTTGGCAATGGGTTTGCTATATCAATCGATTCCAGAGACTTTGATCATGCAGATCGGTGATCAAGATTCATCCAAGATGCTGTGGAATGCAATAAAAGCAAGACACGTTGGGGCCAACCGCGTGAAAGAGGCTCGTTTGCAAACTCTAATGTCCGATTTCGATAGACTCAAGATGGCGGATAACGAGTCAATTGATGAATATGCAAGGAAGTTGTCTGAGATTGCCTCGAAATCAGCAGCGCTAGGAGAAGCTATCGAAGAGCCCAAGCTTGTGAAGAAATTCCTAAAAACCCTTCCGCGCAGCAAGTTTATACACATAGTTGCTTCTCTTGAACAGGTTCTGGATCTCAACGCCACCGGGTTTGAAGATGTTGTAGGTCGTTTGAAGGCCTATGAAAAACGAATCGGTGAAGATGATTCCATGGACAATGGTCAATCAAGGCTACTTTTCACAAAAGGGGAGACAAAAGATAACTCATAGGGGCGTTGGAAAGGTGGGAAAGGCAATGGTAAAGGTAAGTCAAACAGCCAAGAAAAGTCACAAGTTAGTGATAAACGAGGTGGTCAAAATAAGGAGAAGAAAGACCTCTCGAAACTTATATGTTATCAATGTGATAAACAGGGGCACTTCGCATCCCAATGTCCAGATCGCAAACAAAAGTTGCAAGAGTCAAACTATGCAGAAACTGACGATAACGATGCCATAGTATTCTTGCATGAAACTGTGTTCTTAAACGAAGAAAAGGTGATACCATCACGATATGACACAAAAGACAACGGTGTGTAGTATCTTGATAATGGAGCTAGCAACCATATGATAGGCAATCGGTCATATTTTTCAGAACTCAACGGATGTATTACCGGGCGAGTGAAGTTTGGTGACAACTCGTGTGTTGCGATAAAGGGAAAAGGTGCAATTCTTTTCCAAGGAAAATCTGGACAACAAAGACTATTGACGGAGATTTACTACATTTCGGAGCTCAAGAACAACATCATTAGTCTTGGTCAAACCTCAGAATCCGGATGTGACATCCGAATGAAAGATTACCTTACCATGCACGATGCCAACGGATGTCTTTTGATGAAGGTACAAAGATCTCCTAATCATCTTTATAAGATTAAGTTAAAAATTGGGACTCCAGTGTGTCTTCATTCAAGAATTGGCGAGAATACATGGCGATGGCATGCGAGACTTGGACATATTAATTTCAAGTCTATGAGAAAAATGTCCAACATGGGCTTGGTCAAGGGTTTGCCAAAGATTGACTATGTTAACCAACTCTGTGAGTCCTGTTTGGTGGGCAAGCAAACTAGAAACTCATTTCCAAATGCGACTTCTTTTAGAGCATCCTATCCACTCGAGTTGGTACATGGAGATTTGTGTGGTCCAATAACATTGGCTACGATGGGAGGTAATATATATGTTTTCACTCTTATAGATGATTTTTCTCATTACATTTGGACATATCTCTTGAAAGAAAAAGGCGAGGCTTTCACTCACTTCAAAAGATTCAAGACTTTGGCAGAGAAAGAAATAGAAAAGCCGTTGAAAGTGTTTCGAAGTGAAAGGGGGGGGGGGAGATTTTACCTCAACAGAATTCCATGATTATTGTAATAAAGAAGGAATCAAAATACATCTCACCGCTCCATACACACCCCAACAAAATGAGGTCGTAGAACGACGAAATCGGACTCTTATGGAGATGACAAGAAGTATTATGAAAGCCATGCAAATTCCTAATAATCTGTAGGGAGAAGCGGTAAAACACTCGACGTATATAATCAATTGGATTTATACTCGAGTGTTAGTTGATCAGACTCCTTATGAAATGCTCAAAAAAAGAAACCGAATCTTGAGCATATTCGTATATTTGGATGCCTTGCTTATGCCAAAACCGAACCCGTAAATCTGAAAAAGTTGGATGCAAGATCAAGACCACTAGTATACCTTGGTGCCGAACCAAACTCGAAGGCATATAGTCTATTTGACCCAACGAAAGAAAAAATTGTAATAAGTCGAGATGTTATCTTCGATGAAACAAAGGGGTGGACTTGGAACAACAATCAAGAACCCGATGATGTAGCTCCAGGCTCCTTTACAATACAGTGGACATATGATAATAGCGATCGAGCCCGATACTTCTGGTCAAAATAATGATGCATCCGAAAACCCAATTGAAGATGAATTAGTTGAACCTGAGAATACGGAGCCAATTAAATACCGAAAACACCGAACCCGACACACCACCCTTGTTGGTCACGCCACTTGTTCAAATCGGACCACGAAGATCCCAATGACAATCCGTTCTTCCAAGGCGACTTCAAGATAATTATGTGCTCCTTGCAAACCTCGAGTATGATGAACTTATATTAGCTACAAATGAAGAACCAGTAACTTTTGAAGAAGCAAACTCACAACCAGAATGGGTTAACGCTATGAATTCAGAAATAGAGTCAATAAACAAGAATGACACATGGAAGTTAGTTGATAAGCCTATGGGGGTGAAGCCAATTGGATTAAAGTGGGTGTTCAAAGTCAAGAAGAATGCGGATGGATCGATTAACAAATATAAAGCCCGATTAGTAGCAAAAGGATACGGACAAGAACCCGGTGTTGACTTTGAAGAAGTATTTGCTCCTGTAGCTCGCATCGAAACAATTCGACTCCTTATTGCTATAGCCGCTACAAATGGGTGGGAACTCCATCACTTGGATGTCAAAACAGCCTTTTTACATGGCGAGTTAAGGGAAACTGTTTATGTTACGCAACCACAAGGATATTCAAAAAGGGGCAGCGAGAATAAGGTGTATCGGTTAGCAAAAGCCTTTTACGGTCTAAGGAAAGCATCGCGAGCTTGGAACACAAAGTTGGATACAATTTTGAAAGGCTTGAAATTTCAAAAATGCATAAAAGAACCTTCCGTGTATCGTAAGAAAGAAGGTCAAAACGTGTTGATATTGGCAGTTTATGTTGATGATTTGTTTGTCATAGGTACGAATTTGGAAGTGATCAAGAAGTGCAAAACTGAAATGTCTAATACTTTTGAAATGTCAGATCTCGGGAAGCTAACTTATTATCTTGGCATTGAAGTCAACCAAGAAAAGTCAGGGATCACTATCAAACAAGAAGCCTATGCTTAACGAATCCTGAAAGAAGCCGGTATGCAAGACTATAATGCGACTCATGTTCCTATGGAGCTGGGATCGAAGTTATTAAAAGCTGAAGATGAGTCGGAAGTTAATGCAACTCAATACTGAAAACTTGTGGGGTATCTCCGGTACCTATTGAAGTCAAGACTGGACATGGCATATTCGGTTGGAGTTGTGAGCCGATATATGCAAAGCCCGAGACAATCGCATTTGACAGCAATCAAACATATCCTAAGGTATCTCCGAGGTACCACGGGGTATGGCATCAAGTATCAAAAGACGGGACAAAGACTACTTGAAGGTTATAGTGATTGTAGTCATAACATTCACCCGGATGATGGAAGGATCACAACAGGTCATGTATTCTACTTTGGATCATCCCCGATCACGTGGTGTTCACAAAAGCAAGACACCGCCACTTTGTCATCATGTGAAGCAGAATTTATGGCTGCCACGGCAGCCGCGTGTCAATCGGTTTGGTTACAAGAGTTGTTGAGCGAGATCACTAACAAGAAACAAGAGGTGGTGGTCATACATGTTGATAACAAGTCTGTAATAGCACTCACCAAGAATCCAGTCTTTCACGGAAGAAGTAAGCATATTCATACACGATATCATTTCATTCGTGAACGTGTTAAGGATGAGCAAGTGAAGGTCGAGTATGTGTCGGGTGAATTGCAAAAGGCAGATATCCTAACTAAACCATTGACGCGAACAAGATTCAAGGAAATGAGGAACTTAATCGGGGTTGAAGATCTCTCGAAACCGTCTTAGGAATTCGGGGGTGATTGTTGGAATTCTAAGACGTCTAAAACAAGTTCTTGGTTTTTAGCAAGTTGGCTAAATATCAGGTTTCCTAATCCTACTACAAGTTGGTATCTAGGGTTGTATATATTCTTTGTTTTCATCGGGTTATGATGTACAGAAACAATTGTGAGTTTTGAGTGATTTTCTCATAATAATCAAAGAGTTATTTTGGTTAATTTTGCTCATATACTCTGATACTTTAATGTTTCCGTTATTTTATTTGTGTATTATTCCCACTACCAATTGTCAATGAAGCTTTCTGCGAAATAGGCTAAAAACCTATAATACTTGAAAGCATAAGCATATCATCTACAAATTTTAGTGCCTATACAGGACTAATCATCAACTAAATTAATAAAGAAATGGCTTCATTTTTACTAGAATCAAACATCAAATTAGTTCCAAATTGTTAGTTCTTGTAAACTTCAAAAAAATTCAATTTCAAAAAAACAAATACATAAGAATGCTTTTTAACTTTTACCGACACTCTATCACTTTGAACTTAAAATCCAAAACTTTTAAGAACACCATATCATTCTAAAAGTTCAGAGCAGCTTGTGATATGAAGCCAATGAGCTCACATATTGCAAACTTAATATATTTGGATCAGAAACACTCCAAATTATATTGATGTATCGAGGACAATTAAAACAAACTCTATATAGCTAGGAAAAATAAACTAAATAAATATAAAAATGCAAGAGCCTGAACTTACATGTCTAAACGTCCTACATATCCGCTGCAAAATTCTCCAATTTCAAGCTACAAATATCTGATAAATTTCAAATTACTTTTTTTTGAACCTGTAAGCAATACCCTGTAGCTTTCAAAATTAAGAAGCAAAATGTTAATAACTCACCGGTATGATCTCAAAAAAGAAAAGGGTTTCAAGTTATTACAAGTAAAGCTGGATAAGCTCTAACTAACAGTAGACGGGGTCAACATGCCCAAATCTGTGAAAAGCAGAGTGAGATATTGAGGTTGGGTATAATCCCAGGCAGATCTCTCAGCCTCAACTTTAGATGGGATGGGTACACCAAAATCAACAGGTCGTAATGCGGGTACCATGTTCTTTTGATCTAACAGATACAAACCAGCAAACTTGTAGCTCTCGGTTGCAACATAAACAGGTTTGTCCATGGTTTTAGCCACCAATGCAATATGATAAGTTCCCATCATGTTAATTATACCTCCACTTTCGACAACACCATCTGCTCCCACAAATACCATGTCAACTTC
>JAUEJL010105976.1:0-12884 GCA_032274825.1 Drosophyllum lusitanicum | reverse complement strand
TGTTTTTTATACTTAAGCAAAAGATTATTTTTGTTAAAACTCGTGTGTTCCAGTTTATGAATACGGTTTATTTTTTATCGTTAAAACCTAACATGAAATTGTATATTAATATATAAAGTAGTTAATCTTAATGATCTACGTAGAAAATGAGAATCATCGCATTTCATATCATAGGATGCCATTTAAGATAGAAAAATTTATTGTATGAACCTTGACAATATAATATGTGGATGATAATATAAAAGAAAAAAAGATAAGTTGTATAAAAATTTTTGAGAATAAAGAGGTATATATATGAATTAAATAAAAAAATAAAAAATAATGTTGACCATTGGAAAACGAAAATAATAAATAAATTAAATAGGATATATAACAAATTACCATATAACACCAATTCTGAATGATTGATGTGCAATAACAGGGTATGACGATGCATATTAAAGATAATAAAATAAAATAATGAGAGTAATAGTAATAATGAAATATATTAATTAATATTACTTATATATATATAGCGTAAACTATTGAAAAAAGGTTAAAATATAATATAAATATTACATATATAGTAAATTATTAGAGTTAATTTCATTTTTTGTTCCTGTGGTTTTCACGAAATTACAGATTTAGTCCTTGTACTTCAAAAATTATGACATTGATTCTTACGGTTTACATTTCGTTTCAATGTTAGTCTTTAACCCACATAAAAAGACAAAAATGCCCCTCTGTTCTTAATTTAACATTTTTATTTCATTAAATATTGTTAATAAATACCCACATCCTATTTTTCCTTATTTTCTTAATTCTAAATTACTTTTATTATACTATTATCATTATTATAACTAAACACCCCTTCCTCCTTAAATGTATCTCTCGTTTCTCTCTCCCACCCTTGTCACCGTCACCCACCACCTCCCCTTCACCAGAGAATAACAACCAGCACCCACCGTTACTCTTTTTCTTCTCTATCTTTGTCGTCTGTGTTTCCCCTTTATCTAAGCAACAAATTTGTTCCACTTTGGTTCAAACGCGAGTTCATCGATTTACGGGTTCTATGTCATCAATCTAATTTGAGGGTTCGATTTTGAAGATGAGAGGTAAAAATCTAAATCTAAATCTAAATATGGATGACGATCAAAACACAAGAATAGTGAACATAAAGAAATGGTAGAGGCAGATGAATCAAACCTTTAATTTAAGAACTACCAGATCTAGAATGAAACGCAAATATGAACAGAAAAACTGAAATTGCAGATGAAGATCGAAACCCATATGTTGAAAATTGGAAATCACAGATAAAGATAACCCTCGATTGAATCGTAAACAAAGTCTGAAAACTCTCGATTCAATTGTAAATTGTTGATTGTATCATCCCAAGGATTGAGGAATTACATGGTGGGGGTGGTGATGTGGCGGTGACAAGGGTGGTGATGCGGCGGTGGTGAGGGTGGTCTTGTCCAGTGAACTTGGATTGACGATGGTAGACTAAGAGAGGAACGAGAGAGAGATTGAAAGAGGGAGCTAGGGTCTGGTTTGCGTCCGACAAAGAGTGGAGGTGGCGGTTACCTATTATTTATAGAATTAAGCTTATGAAAAACATATAAGTGTAAGGGTGTTTTTGTCTTTTCATGTGTATTTGGACTAACATTGAAACGAAATGTAAACCGTAAGGATCAATGTCATAATTATTGAAGTACAGGGATTAAATCTATAATTTTATGTAAACCACAGGGACCAAAAATGTAATTAACTCAAATTATTAAAAAAATGTTAAAGGACTAAATGCGAAACTATTTTAAAAACCATAAGGACTGACTTTGTGATGTTATAAAAAGGCAAAATTGTCATTTTGAATTTTGTAACACAAGCGCCGTTAGTTTTAATAACTAAAGGACTGAGATTGTGAGAAATTGTCAAATTAAGGAACCATCCCGGTAAAATTTTAAAATAAAGGACTAAATAAGTGATTTTTAGTAAACCACAGGACCAACTCTGTAATTCACTCATATTTGGAGCTATGGTTCTATATGTAATACGTGATAAAGTTCAACAACGAATAAGCGATAGTTGGTTCCTACCTTTTGATGTAGGTCAATCACTTTGACCGTATAGATTTTTTTGGGTCGTTTTTTCTTGCTTCGTTTAACACGTCACATAACAAAAAAGAATAAAAAAATAACAAAATGTGTCATTACAACATTACGACTATATGTAAGCCTTTGAGAACAAGATTATTGTCGAATTTTGTTGGCCCTTTTAGATTACTAACTTTAGCTGCTCTAATAACTAACCTAACCTTATCAAGAAGAAAAAAGGTCACAATGTTTCTCAATTTAGACATTTTTGTTTTCATTAACCCCCACTATTCTTTTATATTTATTTTTTAACAGTAACATACACCTAATTTACAGCTATGTTTATAACGGGACTTAAAACTCTAACTTCATAGAAGAAAAAACATTTTAACAACTTATTAATATCCCTAGACCAAAGAAAAAAGTAAAAACAATTGAGTACGGTTTTTTAGCCGAATCAAACACGATACGACATAGAAAAAATAACTAAAGGAAGATAGCAAGTTTATAGCGAATTAATTGTCGTCTTTTTTGTTTCATCTAACTATATGTTTGCCCAATTTAGGGCCTGCAGTGAACAAAGCTAGTTTTTCACGTAATATATCTCTCTTTTTTATCGTTATGCTTTTATATTCATTTTCGTGTTAATCTATACTTTTATCATATTCGTGTTAAACTAATATTATTTTACAATTAAATGAAGCTGAGATCACGCACAACTGATGCACCAAGTAAAAACAAGTACAAATCTAAATTGCTACAAAAGTAAACAAATAACATAGTCTTACTTTTACAAACCCTTTGAAAACTAAAAATAAAATAAAATAAAAATTCAAGTACAAAAAATATCAGATATTTAACACCAAATTTATGCTTACAAAAATATGAATTAGAACTATCTTTTCTGAAAATTGAAGGATTTGATGCAATAAGCAAATATAATCGCAAAAACAAGAACTAACCCCACGTGCACTCCCGCAATCGCACCAAGAAAGTCATGTTTGAAGCCAAAATACCGATTCAAGTACCCCTTCACGGTCTCGCCGTTGACAAGCAAGTCGTCATACTCACCGAATTGCGACGCCACCATGCCATAGATGGTCCACGCCAACGGATTACCCCAGTAGTACCACCGCCACCATACTGGTATTTTCTGTTTCATTTCGTATATATAAAAACCAATTCAATTATTATATTAGCAACGGAAAATCATTTGTGCATAACAAATTTTAGCCATGCGTACATAAGAAATTGGATGTGTATATCCTTATGCAAAGAGAACAAATCGAGGATTGACAAAGTTAAGAAACTTACGGGTCGTGGAACGATGAATCCAGAGAACAAATTAAAGGCCCCGTAAAATAAAGCTGCAACAATGGCGGCAATGTTGGCATTTGGGGTAATGGCGACAGTCATCATGCCGTAGTAAGTCATGTACAGCAAACAGCAGAACTGGAAGAATGTGTACCAGAAGAATTTGACAGCTGTCCATTCGAATCCAATCATTGCGTAAACTATGAGACAGTAAACGATGGTTTGTGCAAAAATGTAAGGTATCTCCACCAGTACCTACGTATAAAACCGAAAAGTTTGATAATTAACCTCCAACTAAAATGGCAAAAATTTCACCTAAAAGTAACATATCTTCGGTCAATTTTTATTTACAGCAGTTTTCACCTGGGCATATGCATATGGTAAAGCAGAATACATTCCGGCAGCTCGTTCTCTATAAAAGACGGTGCGTTCAATGTCTACGACTGGCTGCACCGCTGATGCGTTCTGGACACCAAGGAAGAGAGTTGCCGCATACATGGAACCCATCGCGTTAAATAGTTGTTGTTGATTTTTCCTGATATTCATAGTAGCCCAACCAAATGTATGAGTTTCAAAACTAATCGATGCATCAACATAACAATTTAACAATCAAAACTTGTCTTTCAATTTTTGGTTTTTACCGTTTACCACCAAGATCCCAGAACATTGTGCCAAACATGATAGCTATAAAGGTAGTGAAAGCGAAACGGACAGCGGTGTAAGGAGGATTCCGCCAATAGGACAAACGTTGTTTCCATAAGCACGCAAAACATTGGACAAAAAAAGACTGCGAGTATTGGGTCGGGAAATAAAGGTCTTTTGTACCAGGACGTGGTACGCTTAATTCAGCAATAAGGGCCTTGTTTCTCCTGTGAAAATATGTCAGTATTTTTATTCACCAAAATTGTAAAATATCATATTGTGCAATCAAGTCAGAAAAATTACAGATTGCCAACCTAAATAATTCCGAATTCCGGTATATTTCAGCAAAATCAACTCCTAAAGCTAGTTCTTGAGACGAAGTACTGACTTCCAACATCCATGTTGCAGGGTTATATCCGTCTTTTATCTTAGCTACACCGTCAATATCCTGATTCGCAAAACCATACATTCAGGATAATTTTAGTCGGCCGCGCTTTAATTCTTATCATTTGGGTTAAAAATCATACCTCGAAGTACTTTATCAGCTCACATGAATTGCGACCAATAGGTCCTACATATAATTCTTCTCCTCCTCTTTTCATCAAGAATAGCTCATCAAAAGCTTCAAATATGTCGATGCTAGGTTGATGAATAGTGCACACAACTGTTCTTCCTGTGTCAACAGTGTTCCTAACCGTTCTCATCACAATAGCAGCTGCTCTAGCATCTAGCCCGGACGTGGGTTCATCCATAAATATTATAGAAGGATTAGCCACGAGCTCAACTGCAATGGTTAGCCTTTTACGTTGTTCAGTGGAGAGTCCATTCACACCAGGCAACCCAACTAGCGCATCTCTCAACACGGTCAATTCCACAAGTTCCATCACCTCGTCAACAAACATCTACAAACATAAATCATCAAATCGATCACATTAGTTTTAGTTAAGCACAGTTTTTTGCCCATATTTCAGTGTGTACACTTTACTATATATACGCTAACCTTTCTGGTGTTCTCATTAACTTCAGGTGCCAACCTTAACCAAGCTGAGTAGACCAAGGATTCGTAAACAGTAACATGAGGTGAATGGATGTCGTTTTGTTCACAATATCCAGAAATCCGAGCGAACGTTTCTTGTTTCTTTGGATACCCAGAAATTCTGATGTCTCCCTCTATATACCCTCCGGTTTTTCTCCCGGCTAATACATCCATTAAAGTAGTTTTTCCTGCACCACTCACCCCCATCAGTGCAGTTAGAACACCTGGTCGAAAAGCTCCGCTAACGCTTTTAAGTAGCAGCAATCTATCTTCGTTGATTCCTGCTTGTTCTCTCATTTCCTATAAATTAAAAAGCACGATTTTGATTGTTTGCTACTATAAGTCTATAATATAACCTTGGATTACAATCAAGAAATCTGGAGATGACTACCTGTGGCATATTAACCGAGTACTTGACATCATTGAAGGTAATTGAATGTGGTTCAAACGGAAGAATCATTCCTTTCTTCTTGCTTTGACTGTTCTCTTCAGTAGTATGTGATAACTCAACAACGCTTTTGTCATCCTCGTTCTGATTTGATACAGTTGATTGGGATTTCCCAAATGCTATATATATAGAGTTCAAATATATAGAAGTACGTACGTTATTAAGCGGTTATACTAAGCTTATATACAACAACAAATATGCGCTTTGGAAACATTTTTAGTTTCTACATATATAGTGTATGAAAGCTAAGAGATAGAAAGATACTCACGGTCTAGAAACCCAAGAGACAAACTGAAACCAAAATTAAAGAGAAGTACGAATCCAACCGACGAAACAACTGCAATCCAATACCAGTAAGATTCTGCGAAGAAGCCCCGAGAGGTGATGATCGATTTTCCTAGGGTCGTATCGTTTATAGGCTACAACAACAACAACAACAACAAAAAATTCAAAAATAAGGTTAATTAGTTGATTGATAGATCCACAATATCGTAAACATAATAGAAAATGTGACTTGCCTTATTCCACCTATCTGCAAGAAATTCATTAACCACTACTCCATTCATCGCATACATCATTGGAGAGGCCCAGTAACCCCATAACCACCACTTCTTAACATCATCTGTATGTAACAAGAACATTCTTTTAATTTATTTTAAAGAGGTTATATATTCTACTACTTTGTATTTATATTTATTCTCATACTCACAAGATTGAGACAATGTTAAAATCAAAGGATCGAGTATGTGAATGAAAGAGAAGCATAGGAATAAATACAATTTTTCTTTGTTTTAACTTATAAAACGATCGACATAAATTTTGTTACACGTTTTCGGTGGGCTAATTAGAGCACCTGGACGCGAGGGAAAAGAAGATTAATCTACACTATTTTCCTTTCCTTTTTTAATAAATAATTACTTAATTTAATTCATATTTAGGCTAAAATATGATTTTTTTTTAAAATACTTTATAAAAATTTAGATATAAAAACTTATTACTTCATTAAAAATAAATAAATTAGTTATGGGTTATTTAATGTAAATATATTGGGTCTCAAAAACAATGCAAGAACTTTTGTATTACTTTAGATAAGCTTCTCTGGGTCATTCATTTGTATTACTTTAGATTACAATCTACGTTTCAATGAATTGATTAACTCTTCAAACTTCTATTTATCAGAAATGTAAATATTTAACAAACATAATTAATCATATTCATTTATAAGAACGTCCATCAAACTTCTATTTATAAAGTTAATTTCAAACTTTTTCTACTTTTGGAGACTGAAAACTTGAGGTAAATAAGTAGTAAATTACCAAATTTGATTTCCAAGTAAAAATGGCCATTTTCATTCCAGATGTTATTTATAACTGGTAATTAAGTACCTCGTGACAAGACAAAGCCACCCAACGCAAAAATTAAGAGAAGCGCAAATGAACCGAATGTGTTTGCAACAATCATGTTCCGACCCAATGCCCCAATGAATCGAAACAACGCAGCAGACATCTGATTAACAATCAATAGGAGAAAGTACTGCCGGAAGAATCTGCAAAACAATAAAGATACATGCATGTTACGAAACATAGAAGTAGAAATTAACAAGAATATATATGAATTTGTCATCTTTTGTCTTGAATATATACTAGATATAATTAACCTTGTGATATGGGGATCGAATCCTATTACATAGTAAGTGAGAATCGTCCATAAACCAGCTTCAAGAAACGAAATAGGAATCTTGACAATCCATGATGGGAGAGCGTATGCCCACGAGGGATAAAACAGGAAGTCTCGTTGTTTGTAGAACACGGGAAGCTTTGCAATCGTCATTGAAATCTCAGACATCCCGTTAAACATGATCATAACCACACCAAAGAATAGAGCACCCATATATATCCCTCCCTCTTCTATGTTATCTCTATGCATCTCGGTTCGAAAAAACACAGTCATAGCCACTAAGGCCATGAGAAGTAGCTGAAAACCAAGATAAAGATATCATTATTAGAGGTAATTATTATTTTTTTAACGGTTGTCTACTACGAGACTTGAACCCATAACCTAGGGAAACACTTTATACGACAATACGTACTTGGGACAATTTGAAGTAGTAAACAAATGAATTTCTCTTCATGAGCAAGATTTCTCTCTTGATGCAAGCTTTCAAAAGTTCTTTTCTTTTTAAACCGTATCTATCAGTCGTAAGAGCAGCTGGGTGGCTTCGGGATTTGTCGTACGGGATGGCAAGATCGTCCCCGAGTCTCTTTCCGACATGGAACGATTGGAACGACTCCGCGAATTCTTTGGCTGTCACGAATCGGTAATGCTCGTTTCTTCTCATCCAGTATTGTTGTTGATCTTTCTTAGATGTCACCTGCAACACAATGTATATAAGCTAGGCATCCCATATTGACCCACAAGAATCATTTCCCACAACCCCATTAATTTACTTTGTTACTACTTTATTAAAAGATAAAATTACTTTATAAATATTACTCAAGTAATTTTATCTTTTATTACAATAAATGATCATAAAATGCTGTCCGTTACTAATAAGATTTTTATCTAATTAATACATTATAACTTTTTATTACATCTTCAAACAACTAAAGTAACCAAAACTTTTATTGAAGTTTATGGATAAAATCTTTTCACAGTACTCTTTCCCATCTTATATAGGCCTGAATTTGAGAAATACTAAATTAATAGAAGCTAAGATTTGTTTTTCTATTGGATAGGAGTTTGAGGAATTTAAAATTGTATCAAATTAGGGTTATGTTTTTTCTTATAAATAGATGTTAAGATCTTCGTAATTCGTGACTAGAGAAAAACTTGTGAGAGTATTCAAGAATGTTAAGAGTTGAGCGTCTTCATTTTGTAATCCAAGTTTTTAGCGAAGTTTTTTGTTGGGGAGTAGGCTTGAGGAGCCAAACCCGTTAATCATTGTGTTTGCGTTTGATTTTCTATTTACGTGTTTATTGGGGAAAAGATTGTACATACTTCTTGCAAGAAATCAGCAACCCCTTTCCTCTCGGGGCATTTAAACCCCATAAATTCGAAAAACTCGAGCACATTGTCACGTGGTCCTTGGTACACTATTTTCCCGTCTGTTAAAAGAATAATGTCATCAAACAAGTCATATGTCTCGGGTGCTGGTTGAAGGAGAGAAATGACAGCAGTTCCTTCAAGGATATGAAGAAATTGTCTTAGTGATTTCACAATTTGGAAAGTTGTAGAACTATCCAAACCAGTAGAAATCTCATCCATTAGAAGAACCTTTGATGGTCCAACTATCATTTCACCTGTTAAATTTTACAAATTAGCCTAGCCGAGTTCACGAAAGAAACTTATATTTCAAAACGTATATGAATTCTTTTTTACCCGTTGTAACACGCTTCTTTTGCCCACCAGAGATCCCCCTTATCATTTGATCCCCTACCAGGGTATCTGCACATATGTCCAACCCTAACAACTGCACAAAAAATAAGTCATGATACATCTTAACATTTGTGCATGTAAGAAATGATCTAAAATTGTACCTTGAGAGTGTAATCAGTCACCACATTTGCTTCTTGACCTTCTGATGCCGCGGCCTTAATTATAAAGTAAACAGAAATCAAATACAGATTCCTAAGAAAGACGACGTAGACAAGAGATAGTTATTTCCTCATTCGGATCTTGTTGCGTACCTTCATGAAGACATCGATATCAGGATCAGGTTTAATGTTTGCATCTTTCTCCCTTCTTGACAACTCTGCCAACATCTCTGCAATTTGACTAATGTTAAAATCATGCAATAATCATAATATCTAAAAAGAACAATTTGGAATTTGTGACCGAATCATTTTAATCTAACCATAACGCGTTCCGACTCCTTGGCATCGTGCAGAAAAAGCCAAGGTTTCTCTAACAGTCATTTCTCCGATATGAACATCATTTTGACTAATATAAGCAGAGGTCCTTTCAGGCACAAACTCATGTAATTCATGCCCGTTGTATGTCACCTTCCCGGAGCTCTACGGATACATAAAGAAACATGTTATGCTTGAGCCAAAAACCAGATAGCAGATTGAAAGGGAAACATTTACATCTTAAAATGATGTGATTAGGATCAAATATTTACCTGAAGTTCCTTATCGAGTTTCCCGGCCAAGGCTAACAAGAGTGTGGTCTTCCCAGAACTTGGGGGCCCCAAAAGTAAAGTCATTCTATAAACATGTTTTATTATGTTAGATCTTGTAAAGTGATCATAATTGAGTTCTAATTTTTATTTTCTTAATTTAGCTCACCTACTAGGCTTAACAATGCCGCTAATATCGTCAAGGATGGTTATATGCTTTTTCGAACTTGGAAGCAGGCGGAATAAGCTCAAGAACATCTAATGAGATAAAAAAAATAGATAAATATTTCATCAAATTCATCAAGAAAGTTTTCGTGTTGTATTTTGATTTGATATTTTACCTCAAATATATCAATGTGGAAGTTTATAAAACTAGGTAAAGCTCTGCTTCCAGTATTAACATCTGCCTCCACAGTCACATGCTCAAACCTAACTTCAATTGTTGGCAAATCAAGCCCAACCCTGTGACATTTGCATTTAACCAGTTGGTCACTTGACAAAATTCATACAATTCAAATTAGGAAGAAATAATTTCCTTAATTATCTAGCTTTCAGATTACCTGATTCATAGCAAACTAACACTTATACTTTTGCTTATCAAAGGTTTGCTAGATAATTATTGGTTTTAACATACATCCTCAAAATTAAAATTAACAAGTAATTATATTAGAGGAAGTTGAATACCTATCAATTCTGTTCCTGAGTTTTAACAAGAACTTCTCATTATCTTCATCAGCAGTATTTACAAGCCTATCAAGCAATCGTTTTCGATCTTCAAAACCAAGATTGTCTACATCAACTTCTTGTGACGGTCCAGTTGATCCAAAGAGCAAACCCCTCTTCAAACGATCGAAAGTTGGTAGCTTTTCTAGGGATGCCCATTTAAGAGCTTCTTCGTCATCTTCTTCACGAACAGATCTTGAAAAAACATCCATACCAGAGTTCCTCCATATAGACGTACTTCCGGATCTTAAACTCCCCATTCTTCCATTACTACTTCTTCTTGAGCTTCCTAACCTTAAACTGCTGCTAGCTTTATAAATGTCACTGCCATCCATTGTTAACACCAAGAAGAACAACACTAAAGATCAAAAACCTCAACAACTTTGAAGTGGTTTTCACCTTAAACAGTTCATCTAAAATGGGTATTCACAAATTGTTCAAGGAACTTGCAAAGTTCAATCAAGAACAAAAAGGGTTTTCAGTTTTCTTGATGAAAATGATGACATTTGGAAAGAATTTGGTGTTTAATTTTTAATGGCAGGTTAAGTCATGATCCAGACGTGTAATTTATCTAGAATTAGCGGAGTTATCTGGCGCCAATATTTAAAAACACACTCGTGGGAGCTTTGTTTAAATAATGCAATTATATATTGCCCACTCCACTATTAATTATTTAATTTATAATTCATGTGTGAGAACTGGTTTGCTGTGTTGGAATATGATAATGAAAGGTTTTATATCCTTTATTAAATATTTGAGTTTAATTCTTTAAAATATATTAAATTTATCACATTTTGTTACTGTGCGTATCAAACATTTGATTTGTCGCTATTGTGTGTATTAAACTTTTTATTATATATATTAAACTTATACATTTTTATCTTTTTTATGTAACAAAAATACATACAATAGTAACAAATCAAAAGTTTATTACACACAATATAAACTTTTAAAGTTCAATACACACGATACAAAAACATGAAAATTTTGATATATTTTGATTAATTAAATCCTAAATATTACTACTTATCTTTCTACTTACTTAATCAAGATAAGTATAAAAATCAATAAACAAGATAAGATCGAAAATAGAATTAGTATATTACATATATCAACAGAGTCGATAGAAGAATCTCAATCACAATTTTATATGGGAATAGAATAGCCCATGAATTTTGACGGTTTAAAGATGAAGATGACATGTGAAGTGAAAAGATGGAAAGCAAAACTTTTAATAAAAGATAGAAATAATAGGGTGCAGCTCCAAGAGAAAGACTCCAATCCACACTAAGACAGCTAACAAAACAGCAATGAATCAACCTAATTTGTACAAAATAATCAAAAATAAAATTAAAATCCCTGTGAATTGGTGATCTACTGACCATGTCAGTTGATGAAGGAGTCGGGAGTGAAAACCCCTCTTTACTAGAAGAGTTCTTTTTGAAACCTTAAAAAACAAAGAACATGTTAATTCAGTGGCATGTTTTCAAGTTTTTTTTTTAATTAGAAAACAAAAAAAAATTAGTTTCATTGAAAAACTGAAGTGAAGAAATTTCCAGAATTTTACTTACCACATCCTTAAACTAAGGCGGGCAATTTTTGAATCGATATAAAACCCGATAATATGAACTCGATCCGAATTGACAATCTTATCTTAAACCGGAACTAAATTACTTCATCCCTTTTAAGCGAACATCCTTTTAGAATTCTTAATTGTTTTTAATAAACAAATGAAACTTTTTCCATTTGCTACGAAACATTACAAAAAAACCGAAAGTAACTTTCCTTAATTAAACTTTAACAAATAAAATGAAACTTTATCCATTTACTGTTGTGTACCTTCGTGAAGACAACGATATCCCCTTTATAACATTTTAAAAAATCACGTTTAACTAAATTTTTAGTTTTATTTTTTTAAGATATTTTCTAATCGTTTTAAATTATTTTTTAATTTTAATCAATAAAGTAAGATTTGACCTTGTCGCCATCTAATTGTAACAGTAATGATTGATAACTTATACAAAAAATACAATCACGTCTTTTCGTATTATGATATTACGTTTCTGCCGTCACGTCTAACCTCTCCCTCAGGTCAAAGCTTCATCCGCAGGTATAAGTGTCGACATCGTATGTCACCAAATTTTGAAATTGTTATTTATTTCCTGTTTTATAATTATTTAATATCTTTTTATTTGTATATAATATTTATTATATTTAAAATTAATTTGTATATCATACGGACATCTAATCTAGTTTAAAATAGATTGACACGCCCATAAAATCTTTCATTCGGATTATAAGTATAGAGAAATGTTCAATATAGTTCTAATTTAATTCATAGTCCTGAGTGACAATTTATAGCAATTAGATTTCAAAATTCAATGGTCCAGATTCAATGGTCCAGATTCAATCTTAGATAATAATCAAAATTGATATATTTGTAAGTAAGGGTATAAAGGAGGGCATTTCTGACTTTTTGACTATTGGTCCCCACTTTCTCTCTCCTCTAATTTATTTAAAATTAATTATCTC
>JAUEJL010105965.1:0-12885 GCA_032274825.1 Drosophyllum lusitanicum | reverse complement strand
CCGATGGATGAGTCGTTATTAGATTGACTTAAATTTCTTAAAATACTCCTCATTAATGAGCTATTAACAAGCATTAACGAGAGCTCATTAATGAGAGCTCATTAATGAGTCAATAGCATTATAGTCATTGATCTAATTTAGTCTAGAGCCAAGATTAATTCTCATGATACTCGCAATAAGAACGGTTCTCTAACGAACCTTCATATATAAATAAAGAGTACACTAGACTAAAAGTTTCGGCATGATTATCACACCATCTAGCGGACCCAAAATAATTTTATTAAAATTTCTAACAAAATGCTAGAACGAGTTTACTGAGTTTCAAAACAAAGAAATAAAATTACAACACCAAATGGACCACGCTAAAACATTACATTTAACCTTATTTTTCAACCAAATATAAAGATTAGCTTGGATTTCACTTATTATTAAAAGGAGTGTTGTTACAAGCCTTCCAAATACTCTAAAGCAAACTGCACGTGGCTACCTCAAGAAACCTTATTTGCCTAATTCACACTTGAAACAATTTCGTACGGGGTGATTCTATATAACCCCTCTTGATTTGACAAGTGTGAGTGAAAAAGCTACATTAAAAATGTAACCCTCTTGATCTGATATTTGGGTTTGTGAGGGGAGGGGGCCTAAATAGTAGCACCCTTTCGTACGTAGTACAATTCCTCTTAGACTTAGATGATTAGATCTACTAGGGTTGCGATTTATAAGTAGAAGGAGCTAAACTAAACAAGAGAATATATTTACTTTCGTTAGAAAAGTATACATTTGAGTCTATTTAGATTATCAATAGTAATAGAAAAAGATATGTGTTACAATTAATAAACACCCAAAGGTCAAATCCACTCACTATTCCAGTTGTATAACTAGAGAATTCGAGACTATGGGTGCATTTAATATCATGATCTAAACATTAATTTCATTATCGGAATATCTGGTAATTTCCTTACTACCTTTATATATATATATTGAAAAGTTAGATAAGTGGTCCGTGTACTTCACGGTGTAGGAGAAATAAATGATATAAAATAGTGACCAACGTAATTAAAAAAAGTGTTTATATTAGAGAGAAATTTGTGTACTACATGAGAGATGACAAACATTAAACATTTGATGCTAAATAGTAATAAACACAAATTATAAATAGTATTTATATTACTGAGGAAATCAAAATTTTGTATTACTTTTTTGTATACAATATTTATATTTTCATAGTTTTTGAAGTTAGTGTACGATCATCGTCAATTATAAGAACTTTTAAATTTTAATCCATTCTAACGGGTGACACGAGATATAACAACATATAACTGGCCATTATAAAAAACCGGTCTTCTAAGAAAAATAATAATATTATTGAATTTTGTGTTTATTGCCACGATGAAGATCGATAACAAGCGTAAGAGTAGAATGCAGCAAAAATAAAGTATGTTTACATTATCGTAGATGTGTATATATAATGAAGTATAATGATTTTGATAAAGATTACTAAAAAGATGTTGTCATTATATGTAAGCTGAAAAGAATAATTATCCAATCGTAGTTGTATATATAACAAAATAAGCCCTACCTATATGTAGTTGATAAACGGAAAGTATTTGTATAATTTTCTTACCATGAATAATTATAATAAATGCATTACACAAGCAATCATATGTAAATGTAATATATGTGTAACAAATATAATATTATATTTATATTAATAAAATATTAAATACTTATTATATGAAACAAATCATAATCATATAAAACGTAATATCTACGCGTGTGTGTGTATATATATACACACACACACACATACACACAATTGTGGGATTAACATTTATAAGAATTTAATGTAAATTGAATATTAAAATTATGAAGATATAGATATGGATAGAATTTAAAGTTAGCAAAGTTCGGTTAAGAATGTACATGTTGATGTACACTTTACGATGACATGTGTTTTCAAACAAAGCAATATAAAATTTAAATATAAGTCATAGTTTGTATTAGTTTGACCTTTAAAAGGCCAAATTGATTTTTTTTTTAGTTTTAAATAAATGGATGATCAAGATTATATAATTAAAATTGATTTGTTAAATAAATGGCTAAGATCTTCTAATAGATTTTATCTTAATTAATCTTTTATTTATATTAGAAGATTAATGATTTTAACAAGGGTCAATAATAATTTAACCATCAAAGATTTAGTTCAGTTTCGGTTTAACCATTAAAGTGTTTTTTAAACGGCTCTATCATAAAATTTGAAATTATTATTATTTAATTCTGAAAGTTACATCATCGTTTTGGTTTATACCTGAAAAACCTGGAAAAAAGGGTCAAATAAGTTTTAGTATATTAAATAAAACATTGTCCTTTTATTTAAAGAAAGGGTTAAATAAATTGTATCGGAAATACATTATAAAAAGAAATTGTTTTTTTTTAATAAAAGGAAATTGGTTTCTTAAGTATTAAACATCATAATCATAATAACATATAAATATAATAAAATCTAGTGACATCGGCCGGTTCCTGTTTTGATGTCACCATCCGAGTATTTTAAGTGTGTCTGTTTCCATAAAGTATGTTTTCAAGATGATTTTATGACTTGTATATATCAAATATTATATTTTTAATACGGTGTTACGTTATACTCCTTAATATAGAGTAAGAAAATCTGTTGTATATTTAAAAGACGGAATAGAAAAATAGTTTATACTTTATTTCGGCTTTTGTTTATATCATTATGACCTTTTTACGAGTTTCGGGACAACAGAATGACATATATACGAATCATGTGATAGTTTCCGGTGATCTGAGAGATAATGAGCTTCAAATCCCGCACTTTACGGCCGGATCACAGATATTTATACGTTAGAGGCATGATGTGAACATACTCTCACCGTTCTATTATTTGGTGTCTTGTTAGTTTTATTCTTCATCACTCACACGCCATGCCAACCCCACTTGATCATCAATCATTCAATGTCACGTTAGATTTTTACTTCATAACACTCGGCCAGAAGAATCAACTCCTTAAATACACAACATAAAAAAGGGCTAAAATCATCATGATCACCCTAACATTGGAAGGATCATGCCAACCCCCTCCGGGCATCATGGCTTGATGGTGGGGGATAAAGACCACTCACAGGCTCTATTATGCCCTTTTTAGATCACACGTAATAATAATTGTCTACTATATCAACATGACTAACCTATAACTATATCATGACTAGCAGCCATAGTAATGATTGTCATAATTAACAGCTACATCATCATCATTACCATTATTGGACCTACATAATATTAATTTGATTGGTTGAAAAAAAGTAAAAATAAGAAGAAAATGATAACGAGCATACCAAGCTCATCACCAGAACGATGACATAGTTAATTAAGTTATTTTCAGCAGGACTATTATTAAATATTAGTTTTAATAAAACAACTCAACTAACATAATGGTTAATGTTGAACGTATAACTGACGAGAATAAGAATAGTATTATATATATAGTACTGTGAAAGCAGAAATAGTAAGCTGGTTTTACACATTATTTAGCTTAAAATAAAGAAGGTAAGGGAGTACTATATAGAATATGAGTTATGTTCAATAAAGTCCATTTAAAAAAATAGTCCTGAAATTTTAATATTCAATCACAGGTGATTCAGTAAACAATTCCATATGATTTGTAAAAGCATCACATGTGAATTACGAAAAATTACGAAAATGCCACTCCGCCCAAATTTTTAAAATTTAATCTGGATCATTAATGTCATTAATCCAAAGGCTAAAATTAGTCCCTTAGGACTATGAATTAATTATGGACTACATTGAACATTCTTCATATAATTTAACTTATATTTATCCTTTTTATCCACTTTAATTTATTTTTATTCCTGTTTTTATTTTTTACTATTTTATTTATTTTCTAATACTTTCGTACTTGTATTTTAGTTATTTATTTTATTTCTTCATTAATTAATTTATTTTTTTCCCTCTCGCTTTCTCTGCTGGAGGTCTCTTAGGAATTAATTTCTCTACCTAAGAGTAGATGTATACTTGTTTATATCATACCCCATACCCCGCTAAGGCGGAATTGAGTATTGTTGTTGTGTTGTATAATGCTTGTCATTGCATAACATAATGCTAACCTGCTAGACCATCTACCATATGTATAAACTCAATGCTTGCCAACATACATAATAAGAGCTTGGTGACATGTATAAATGTAGTTTGGCATTTCATGCTTGAAACTTTAATGCTTGGCAAAAACTCAAAAAATGTTGCTAGTCATAGCTTAGATATATTTGGGGACTCAATCTTCATGGCACTTCATCATTATCTGGCTTAATTCATATTTTTACTTGAACAGCTATTTCGCATGTTGGTCGATTCAATCCCACGGTTATGGTATGTCGACTGGCTTCATTCTATACGATCTCCATCTTTAATTCATTGATCGATGTACTATATATAAAATAATAATTCAACATATATTATCTATGATTTGAATTAAGCAGGACCTAGATATGACCAAAGAACGAATCCGGAAAATGTTCAGCAATGTGGAACTTTCTGTTTCTTCATATGACACAGCCTGGGTAGCCATGGTCCCTTCTCCAAAATCTCCCAAGTCTCCTTGTTTCCCTGAGTGCCTCAAGTGGTTGATGGATAATCAGCTTAATGATGGTTCATGGTGTCTTGTTTATGATAATCCCCCATTCTCATTACTTAAAGATTCACTATCTTCAACATTGGCATGTATTCTTGCATTAAAAAGATGGAATATTGCCGCGGACGACCAGATCAACAAGGGTATGTGGCTTTTTGCTCTCTTCTTCCTTGTTACTTGTGATGTTCTCTAGATAAACTATCAACTCCTGTACAGGTCTATGTTTTATTGAGTCAAATATTGGTTCAGCTACCGACAAGAACCAACCATCTCCACTTGGTTTTGACATCATTTTTCCTCACATGCTTGAGCATGCAAAACAATTGAACATCACACTCCCTGTAAAACAAACTGATTTGAGTCTGATGCTACATCAGAGAGAACTGGAGCTGACAAGGTATGCTTTCTGTAAGTTTTGAGACAAGTTTTTACGACATCCCTGTGTTTTGTTCGTCCATTATTAGGAAAATGTATTTGAAAGGTAATTGAGTTGATTAAATAATGGTTGTTGATGCTATAACAAAATTTTTAACAGAGTACATGAACAGTACGTATATATTTTTTAGGATCAAGTTTTCATTACTTTCTACTTGAGAAGAAATAAACGAACAATCTTACTACTCTCTTTGTTTGTTGCTGTCACTTAGATGTCATTCAAAAGAGAGGGGAGCTTACTTGGCATATGTTTCAGAAGGCCTTGGTAATTTTTATGACCAGAACATGGTGATGAAATATCAGATGAAGAATGGGTCAATTCTTAACTCACCCTCAGCAACAGCTGCTGCTCTTATTCATCATCATAATGCAACTTCTCTTGATTATCTAACTTCACTTGTGAAGAAGTTTGGAAATGCAGGTACTAGATCATTTCATTTTCGTCGATATCTTAAATATATGCACGAGTCATAAATTGTGCTAACAAGTTTAAGTGCTCATGTGTGGTGAATCTCAGTCCCAACACTCTACCCTCTTGATTTGTACCTTCGACTTTACATGGTTGAGGAGCTTGAAAGATTGGGAATCTGGCGCCATTTCAAAATGGAAATCCAAACTGTTTTAGATGAAACATACAGGTAACTGAAGTTCAATTCACTGTAGACAGACTTCATTAGTTTTATATTTGGTAAATCAAAACAATTTATTTAATGTATATCATCTACGCAACTAGCTCAAAACTTTTATTGTATTAACTACATGGGAAATTCTTGAATATCATTTGTTGGAAATATAACATTAGCTACGGAATTAGATACTGGATGCAGAGGGACGAGCAAATATTCATGGATGTTGGCACTTGTGCGCTAGCCTTTCGGGTATTAAGGACCAATGGCTATCAAATCTCCTCAGGTATATCCTTTTAATGTATTATACTTTCAAAAAACATGATATTGTGTGTATCCACCTACGGAATGCTATTGTGTATCTGACATGCACATATGATCAATACTTCATGAAACCAGATAAATCAAGTTTTGGTATCATCTGATTGTTGCAACTATTTTAAGTTTTAATGTTTAAGTTCTGGTTCTGATTATCTTATACCATATGAGTCATGTAAACATTAGTGGATAATTAGTCTAATACCATTTACATACACTCAAGATGAACTTAGCCCCTAATGCAAAGAAAAAAGAGGGGGGGGGATCCAAATTCAAAAGTTTCTGTTGCCTCAGAAATGGTGGTAGACTAGGGTTTGAGAATCGATGGATTGAAGAAGCTAGATGAAACCCTAGGAATGACAGCGACAAACAATGGGGAATCAGATGGTTGTTACCCAAAGATGAAACATATCTAGGGTTCCATCTCTAATCTCTAAACAGCTTGTGTTAGATTTAATGAGAATAGTTGATTAAGAAAACCAATCATCCTTCATTTTCTTTATATATACCGCTGTCTTTTTAGTTTCATCATTCGGCTTCTGGTGTAGATCCACTGGATGAAATCAGTCAACTCGAAGAGCCTTTCAAAGATGTAAATGAAGCTCTTGATGCGTATCGAGCATCACAGATTATATATCAAGATGAATTAGCTTTTGGAACGCTCAACTTGCGGTCGGCTGATTTCCTAAAACGGAAGATAATCACTTCATCAAACAGGCTGTCTAAATTTCATCAGAAAGAGGTGTTCACTACTAGTTAATCATCTCCCATTCAGATATATATATATATATATATATATCTGTTTTCATGTCGGATCTACCCACTGTAACTGCATTGTTTTATTGATTGATGAATCAGGTGGTGGAAGATGCTCTTAAGTTTCCCCTGAGTGCCAGTTTGGAACGTGCGTCTGCCAGAAGATACATAAAGCATTACAACGTACATGACTCAAGAATGTTGAAAACTACTTATCGGTGAGTTTCAGTCTTTCAGACTATGAACTTGTTTCTAACAAGAACTTATTTTCTTAATTAAACAAGAACACTTGTCGGAATTAATTCTTACACTGCTACTAATCGTGAATCGTCTACTCGGTATCCAGTTCGTCGAACATTAGCAACAAGGACTACCTAAGGTTAGCGGTGGAAGATTATAATGCATGCCAATTTATTTATCGTCGAGAACTGAAAGATTTCGAAAGGTGAGTTAATTGTCTCAAATCCTACGACTGTCCGCGTGTACTTTTGTATCTCTAGTTGAAAGATTTATGTATGTTTAATTTAATTCACAAAGAATCATGATCCCACACTTTGTGTCTACAGGTGGGTGGAACATAATGAACTGGACAAGCTCAAGTTTGCTAGACAGAAGGCTGGCTACTGTTACTTCTCTGCAATTTCAATATTTCCCTCTCCTGAACAATTGGATGCTCGTATGTCATTTGCCAAAAGTAGCATGCTCGCTATCGTGATGGATGACTTCTTTGATGTTGGAGGGTCTATGGATGAATATGCGAACCTGGTTCATTGTGTTGAAAAGTATATAATCTTGATCCACATAGACACGTACACACACACACACACACAAACGTGCGCTCACACACATGAAACTAAATGGAGGTTTTGTTATTATTATGTGCAGATGGGATGTAAATGTTGACAGTGATTGCTGTTCAGAGGATGTTCGCATTATGTTTTTAGCACTGAAGGACGCGGTCACTTGGACTGGAGACGCAGCTTTTAAATTGCAAGGACGAGACGTAACAAGTCATGTTAAAGAAACCGTAAGATTTAATCATTTTGATAATCTAACATGACAAAGCAACCTGAGAGCTTTAGATAGTCTTAATGTTGGAGAACATTAAGTTCTCTTTTGTCCACATGCTGCTCATAATGTTACACATTAATTAAAAAATACGGTACCATCATGTATTTATATGTATTTACAGTGGTTGAGGTTGATAAAGAGTAATTTAACAGAAGCTAAATGGGTGAATGATGGTCGGGTACCAACATTAAACGAGTATATGGAAACTGCCCATGTATCATTCACGTTGGGAGCGTTAGTATTCCCCGCTCTTTACTTTATCGGGCCAAAATTGACAGAAGAGGTCGTTCAAAGCGCTGAATTTCACACATTATTTAAGCTTATGAGCACTCACGGTCGCCTTCTGAATGATATCAGAACCTTTCAGGTATATAATAATTTCACTTGTTTATTTAGCTTCTAAATATGCCAAAAATGCTACTGTATATTAAGAGGTTGTGTTAATTAATGTCTGCAGAGAGAACTGAAGGCAGGTAGAATAAATGCCGTGACTTTGCACAAGAATTATGGGAAAGGTGGGATTGAGGATGAAGAGATTATAAAAGAGATTGAGTTGTCGATCGAGGATCAAGAGAAGAAGTTACTGCAATTAGTTTTGGAGGAAAAAGAAAGCATTGTTCCCGGAGCTTGCAAAGAGGCATTTTGGAAGATGTGCAATGTGATAAACTTCTTTTACGCAACACACGATGGATTCACCGCAAACGACATTCTTGAAAGTGTGAAGGAAGTCATATATGAGCCAGTTGTATCCGTACGTGCAGATCGATGATTGCAACCGAGTAACATGATCATGATATCAAATATGAGTTACAAAATTTCTCCTTTTATACGCGTTTGCTGCAAGTTTGTATTTTTCTTTCAAGTATACTGTAGTACTTAAGTTTTTTATTGTTAATAATATGTATGTAAGGTAAATGTTAATATTAAATTTGTAAAATGTTAGTTTTTGTTACTATTTAATACAGAGTGGGATAAGTAATACCTTGGTACCAGATACGTGACCATTATTACCGCAAGTATACACCATTCCTGTCTTCAAAGTTCTGTAAAATGGTAGTTTTCTCTGCAAGAATTATTGAAAGTGGAGGGAGAGAGAGAGAAGAGAGAATAGCAGGAGAAAGAAGAGATGAAAGAGAAAATAGTTATATAAAAAATCTTGAAGTGTGTAAAATACGAGTATTTCTTATGCTGAAGTATGTATAAACAAAAGTGAAGCACAAATGATGTGGCATAAAGTATAGAGGTAAATAGTTCCGATAGGCTAAATGTAGAAATTTATGTCTTTTACGAGCATGTATGATTAAATTTGGCGTTGTTTCTCTTTTAATTTATTACTAGTTTAAAGACTCGTATATGCATGCGTGTTACATATGTAAACCTAAAACAATAAGTTTTAAGTTAAAAAAACATATCAAGTACGTAAAAAAGTGTCAAGTCTCACACAAAACATCAAATTTATTAACTTTGATAGAGTAAATAAGAAAACTGGACAAATACAAATTGTTTGAAGTACACACTTAAGAACAATTGTCATTAATTCGAAATGACCATAAGCAATCTTTCACAATATGGTTCCAACCTAGCGTCATCATACATAACCAACGACATTTGAGCAATGTAACTACTACAATTAACAAAAACTCGATCATTAGCTTTGTGCAACCTGAATTTCTTCACGGATATTGCAGGTATGTACTAATTTTAGTATTAAAAAAACTTAATTATTAATTAAATGAGATTAGGTGCAATTAGATGAAAAATAGCTGAAAATAAACAAACATATTAGTTCAAAGTTATTTACCGGGTAATGTTTGCTTAAAATGTTATGATCAAGTTTCTTGTAGACACAATGAGTTTTAGGAATATCGGGAGCAACTCAATTACCGCTAAGCTACAACATATACAAAGAAAGTAAATAAATTTTGTTATATATAATGTGCATATTACATCTATTAGTCCCAAATGAGGTACTCAAATAGTGATTATGTTTATAGAAGGAGCAATTGAATACAAACTCTAGCTTTTTAAAACTTATTGCATACACAATTACTTTTAATATAATTTTTATTGATATGAATAAAGAATTACAAGTGTTTGAATGCGGAATTTCCTAACACTATAAAATGATGACAACAAGTTTTAGTCTAACACGGACTAGCTAATCTTTAAGACAACTAATGTTTAAAGGTGTTCAACAAATGAACGAGTTTGAAGACTTCTAAATACTAACTCTAAATTTGCTTCTATTAAGTTACAATTCTCTTAAGTCTTAGTCGTGCTTCGACAAGGAAGCAAGGCTTACATATTTATTATAGAAGAATGAGGTAGCAACCAGTTAAAAGTAAGGTTATAGTGAGAATATAATATTTAATTGATAAAGTTGGTGAGAGTTAAAATAAATATTATTTTAATTGGGTTCTCAATAAAATAATATCATTTTATAAAAAGTACACCCATTCACATTATTTAAATATATATCTCATACCTTTTTGCCTGTAGCAGTGCAACTTTCTTTTTGATGCTTGAAACTTTTATCATCCATAATATCTTTAGTATCTTGGCTTTCCTAAATATGTTTGTTGTCTACCATGTTTTTGTACTTGAACAAAATCTTTGAAATCTTCTTTCTTGAGTAACTTAAACATTTTCCACATATTAAAGTTCTATCATTTTAGCTTTACTTCTCAAAACAAAAGGTGCAAATACTTTTACAAATAGAAGATTCAAGGCTGTAAGTGAACAACACATGTTCAGCCTTTGGCTTAATAAAAATACAAAGAAACATAGAAAGTAATGAGATAAGATAACACATCTAAGCAATGGATTGCTCACATATGAATGCTCAGCCAAGGCAAGTGATTGCTCAGCTAAGCGACAAACTCTGCTTAGCTGATCAAATCTGATCTTAAGTACCCGATTAGTTTAGCATCTAGAAAGATCAGATGAGGCTTAGCTGACTCATTTAGTATGATCAACTTACTCCTAATCTATAATACCAAGTAAAATTACAAGTCTTATCTTAACAATATATGTTAAGATAATTTCCAGTCTATTACAAATGATAGTTTTGTTAATATCAAACTTATGTTTTTCAATAAGACGGTGTGATTCATGGGTTGAACTAGTTATCTCCCCAACATCTACATGTTTCATTTATATTAATTGAAGTTAAACAATAACATACCTTCATAAGATAATGTGGGATCAACAATCACAACAGGTAGAAGTGGACAACCACGACATTAGACTATATGAAATAATTTTTCATTTAAATTCTCTCTATAAATTTGTAAATCACATTGCTTTGTTGAGGTACATTAATATGGTATAATAATGGTAAAGCTCTAGTACCTTGATGGGTTAAGTAACTCCATTACTAGAAAAATTCAACCTTTTGTTTCAGTTAATATGTAAATGTTAAATAAGAATCACATTAAAAATGAATTAAGCTAATTAAAATTCATAGAGTTAAAAAATACAAACAGGTTGTCTTCCATCATCAACCAATTAAAACCATAATACTATACAAACCAAATTCATGGAAAATTAAAACAACTATAATGTGAATTTCATTAAAAAGAAAACAAAAACAGATTGAACCTGCAATATTGAGACTCCACGATTGCGATGATTTGGGTGTGATTGTTGTAGATAAGGCAGGTTGATGGTGGTGGTTGTTGCAACATAGAAGCTTACAGATCTCGGCATCTCTATCTCACAACTTTGAGAAGCTTCAATATTGGGCCAGTGTATGAACTTTCGAGCTTAGATCTTGACAATAGCAGGAGTGATTAAGATATATATGGTGACATCAAAGCTTGGATTAGTAGCAACAACTGTAGTTAAGCTCGGAACGTAGCATAGATACCGAGTACCAGCCACCAAAGTAAGTCAATTGAAAAAATATGATACGGTGCCGTCGAGAGAAAAGACACAGAAATTGGTCCATTGTGTGGACAGCGGTGGTCGGTTGGGGTGGACGGCGGCAGTCACTTGGCAATGGTGGCTGATTGTGTGGCCGGCGGGAGAGAAATGAAATTGCATGTGGGTTTTTCTTTTTGGGACATTGAATGGGAGATGCACCCAACGCAGATAAGATTTGGGCAGTTTTTATTAAATGGACTAAAGTGCCCTTTCTAATTTATTAAAATTATAAAAAACAACAAATAAATTAATTGGTATACAATGATTCTCTTAGTTCTCGTGTGTGTGTGTGTATATATATATATATATATGTGTGTGTGTATGAAGAAATTAAGAAACATCAATCAGAAAACATAAACAAGAACAAGAATCTTCAACACAGATTTGGAATAAATGAATATCAAAATAGATGCATGAAATCCAAACTCTTATCATCGAACACGTATAAAAAGTGTAAATTACATGAAAATACAATAAACTAAGACCATTGTATACAACAAACTTTAAAAAATTAAAAAAATAAGACAATTACCTTTTATAATACACTCATCGTATGCAAACAACTTTTTTATATGTCTGTTGTTTAGTTACCATTGTATACAATAAACTTTGTCAATTACTTTCATAGTATATAACAAGTTGCATACAATGCAAGGATTATGAATGTTGGTTGTAAATGCTTAAACCCACGTACTACTCATGTTTCGCATGCTTCAAAAAAAATTTATTAAAAAATATCCTCTCTCCTCTTTTCTCTCTTTCTCTCTCATCTCTCTCTCCTCTCTCTTCGGCATTCAAATGCCGTATACATATTGATTTTTTCGGTACCAAAGGGTGGGGGTGGTGTGCCCCTCGGTACCGCCTACCCACGTAGGCATGCCGATGATTTGCTTCAACCACACCCGATGCTCTAAGGGCCAAGCCCTTTTGTCCGTCGGCGTTCTTATCCAAGGATCTCTCTCGTCCTTCGCTCCCCTGCACACCGTAACGATGGGAGCTCTGTTTCAAATATTTAGGGGCTGTTTGTTAAAACAGAATGATTAAGCACTGAATGATTCTGTGGTCTGAATAATTCAAAGGCTCTGAATG
>JAUEJL010105964.1:0-25197 GCA_032274825.1 Drosophyllum lusitanicum | reverse complement strand
CTTGACTTTCCAAAAAAATCTCTCATTAATGCGTCATTAATGAGCTATTAATGTGTCATTAATAAAGCATTAATGAGCCGTCAAAATTTTTAAGCCATTGATTAATTTTAGTCAAGGGCTAAGATTGGTTCCGGTAGTTCTCGTACGAAAAACAGTTCTAATTTTAACTCTCCCCTATATATATACATATTAACACACATATATATATATATATATATATATATATATATATATATAGATATCCTTACAAACTTCTTTAGTTATATATACTCTTATAAAAATCAATATTACATTAATATTCTTTTAAACTTTTTAAACTCTCAAATATGTCATTTTACTTGACTTAATAGTAATTAAATCATTTAAAAATAGAAAAACATGATTCCTAATTTATGTTAAAAGTAAAATCTTCTAAATACTTTTTTTCTACATTTACTCTTTTTCGTTCTTCACAAATATACCAGATCTTATGGTTGTCTTTCCGTTTTTTGATCTTTAACTATTTGCTCGAATTTAGTGTTCGGATTTGCATTTTATCTAGGGTTTAGTTTCTGAAATTGTAATAAAGTTGTCACTTTTTAGTACTGTGTATACCCAACTTTCAAAACTACCATTTAGTGTACTGAACTTTTTATAACTACGATTTAATGTATTGCACCTGCTATAGGAGGTCACGTGATGATGTGGCACCGGTTTCGTCTATGTGGTGCTAGCATGAAGATGAGTTATCTGCTGATGTGTTTTTACTTGTTAAAAATTAACTCAAAACAAAACTAATATTATTTTTTACTTTTATTATTTTCTTATTATATTATTAACATTAAAATAAAAATAAGGGATACACCTATCCATTCCACTTCGATTTCTTGTTAGATTTATTAAAACATGGGGATTTTTAGGGATAATGACAATGATTTCTTATCTGCAAATCCATATCTCCGGCCAAAACTTTGTTTTCTCCCGCCAAAACTTTGTTTTCTCCTATCCATGATTCATTTTCCTAGGATGATCCGAGAATTGAGAGTGTTTTAAGAATATTTCATCATCTGTTCTTGGGTTTTTGATGAACACCATTTGAGAAACAAAAATGAGATTTTAGTCCTCTAAAACTTGATGATAATCGACTATCTTTGCAAGGATGTGTTTATTGGTTGATAGGAACCCTTAGAAACCAATCTGGGTTGATTTGGATAAGTTTCCATTAATTTTAGAAATTTAAAATATGTCTGTACGTGGGTGGGTTTTCGTTCGAAGAGCTTGGTCCGACTTAGCTACTTGGTCCGACTTAGAAGCTTGGTCCGACTAAGGAGCTTGGTCCGACCTAGAAGCTTGGTCCGACTTAGTTACTTGGTCTGACTTAGGGAACTTGGTCTGACTTAGTTACTTGGTCCGACTTAGGAGCTTGGTCCGACTTAGGAGCTTGGTCCGACTTAGTTACTTTGTCCGACTTAGTTACTTGGTCCGACTTAGGAAACTTGGTCCGACTTAGTTACTTGGTCCGACTTAGGAGCTTGGTCCGACTTAGTTACTTGGTCCCACTTAATTACTTGTCCGACTTAGACATGATGCGACTTAGAGACTTGTACCTAGTATTGATTCATCAAGATGTGTTGTAGGTTCTTGTTGTCGGATTCATTAACTATACAATCTTGCGAGTTACTATATTGTTGTGTCGTAAATCAAGTGAGTTCACTAACTTATATCTTATATTATGATGAATGTTCTTATATGAAACTATGTTGATTAATCGCCTGAGTGGCACAATCGCTTGAGTAGCAATCGCCTTAGTGCCACAATAGCTTGAATAGCAACCGCCTGAGTGGCATTTGATGTGACTTAAATGATTATTTGACTATATGTCTGATGTAATGTATGAGTACCGTGTGCTCACTAAGCTTTGTACTTAACCTATTGTTGATTTATTCTTTCAGGGCCGTCTCGTGCAGATAAGGGGAAGGCGCTGGCGTGACAGCATTTTCCACAAATTACTTTTCCTAAACTCTGATTTTGAACAATTACTTTCAAAATATGTATTCGAGCCGTAAGTCCCGTGTGTTGGGCAGGTTATTGATGGATGAGTGTAATGAACATGTTTTATCTATTTTAGTCTAATGATTTTATGGAATTAATTATGGTCAAAAAAATTTTTTGGGACGTTATAGGTCTTAAGCACAAAAGCTCAATAAACAATATTCATGATTGGCATCTCAATGCCCATAACACAACGTGGGTAAAACGTAATTCTTCAAATCATAATCAATTGAGTTCATTCAAAATTATAAACTACTTCTACATGAAGTATCATATCATAAGCAAATATCAATTATATAGGCCTCTCCTCGTGGAGCATCGGTCTCGCTTTGATTTCTTTTAATAATGTACAACAATAAATATTTCACAAGTTCCACATCCTTTTATCAATGGAATTCATAACTCAAATTCCCAAACATATATATAAACACAATCAGGATGACTCATTTTCTTTATGAAAACTAGTATCCGCAGGGTGTACTTACTTGAGGGTGTGATGAGGATCACAACCCAACAAATCCGCAATCTCACTCTCTTGATGGTAAAGCTTGAGATGATTTCCAAATCTGTCAAGCTTCAATTTGATCCAAATCAAAGCTCCAATGGTAATTCTATCATCAAAACACACCAATTTTGACTTGAGAGTCAACAAATCTCCTTCAATCTTCTTGATATATCTCAATTCAATTCACCTTGCTCTTCCTTTCTCCTTTTCTAGATTATTCCTGATGAGATAAGAATCAAGTGAGTCTATTAGATTTGGGGCTTTTATATTTAAATTTTACACTTCAGCCCTACAGTTTCAAACTTGACATATATAGCCCCTTAAGTTTCACCCAATTTACATATACAATAAATAACTTGTACAATCTACATTACTAACATTCATAGCTTTAATCAATTGTACTTTGTGCATTCTCGATTGTACTTCATGATCATATGACATCAGATTTATATAATCACCCTTATAAACATTAAATTTTCCAATTTATCTATAATATAACATGGTTTCTTTTATAAATATGAAACACAATTTCTATTGAGCAGTATAACCACCTTATCAAACTAATATAAATGATACCTTAAAATTCAGGATATTACACAATCCTTCCTTTATTATTCTCGTATCTCATAACACGTAATTTCTCATATCATTCACAACATACCTGCTAACTAAGTAGTCGGTCATAATGTACCCGTCCATTACAGACAATCTCATCATACCCGTTACTATAGTAACAGTCTATCATACCTGATACATAGTATTTGGTCTCTTCAAACATTCACATAACGTTAGTTACTGACATGGTATCATCATCATCAATTTACATGTACTTACATTACGTTATTCACAATGGTCACTTGCATAATTTATAAGTAAGAGTACTTACTTGATCGCAGCTCAAGAAAAACAGTGACAAGTCAGTAATTATCCAAGGGTATACGTCTACCGATAATCATCTACATCAGTAGTTACCAACATATCAATTCACGATTTTATGAGAATTCCGATTTGCGATTCCCTTCTAAAGACAAATTACGATTCAGTAGGTTTTTTATTGAGGAATTTTGATTTTGACTTCGTAGGAATTCACGATTACCCACTTTTCGATTATCAAGTCCAAGTTAATAATTTGTGTGTATCAAGTCCAAGTTTATAATTTGTGTGCGTCACATGTAATTTACAATTTATGTTTTTCTCAATTTGCGATTCATCCTTTAAGGTCGAAAGTTTTCGATTGATCTCATGGCCTTCCATTAGATTTACGATCGTCCCTATCTCAAGTCATAATTTTTTGATTCTGTATTTCCCGATTCTTAATTACGATTGAGTCTTTGATTCAAGGTTTTTTGATTACTTAAACGGTTTTTGATTGGTATTCCTAACTTGCAAGATTTACGATTCATGCCCTATCCCAGTTTTTCGATTACTGTTTTCGATTGTGCTAAAGTTGTCATTTAGGGAATTGCGATTTATACTTAGGGAATCTCACTAAGAGACTCAACCTCGATGATTTACGATCCCCCTGAAGTGAGGTTTTCGATTCACTATGGCCCCTGTCAATTTACTATTGCCTACACATTTTCGTTTTCAATCCATAACTAATACTACCATTTCGATTTGCGATTCATACCGTCGCTACTTAACCAAATCAAACTCAACCTATACTTGACTTATTGACGTGATTCTTTCTTCATTAGTTGTTAATCATCATCAAGATAAACCCCTAAAGATTAATTGAAATTCCATTATAGTTTTCGTGATTGAAAATCGTATCCTCGGTTTATCGCACGCATTCGAGTAGTCCTCAATGATTCGCAATTCATTACATGCTCGATCAATCTATGTATAAATGATAACAAAACAATCACAAAATGGTGAGGAATCATACCTGAGTGCTTTCTGCTAAAAATCTAGTCGAATTGACACCACTCGTTTTCGAAATCTCCCTCTCAGTATTCTTGATCAAGTATGCACACACAAACACCAAGAACACACACTACCAATTGAGTATAGTGGTTGTATTAGTATAAACCTAGGGCATTGTGCCCTTATTGGGTATATATATACCCTTCCCCATTGCCAGAATTGTCATAAAAGCTCCTTTAAATTTAATATACATATAATTCATTCTCACATACTTAACTCAATAACTACCTCTTTTATTTATGTCTTATAAATATTTTTACATTCGGAGTTCGGGTATTACATTTACCTATTGAGTTGTGACATATGAAATCCACTAAGTCCTTTTACCTATTTTCTCTTTTGATTCTTATCTCGATCTTGTAAGTAATAAGATTAACAAAAAGATTTAATAGATGACATAGAAATTCTCATCACTAAATTATCACAACCGGAATCATTAGAAAACTTAAAGAACAAGATTACAATAAGATTTTTGAAGAAAGAACAACCGACATGCATTGTCAAGAGAGTAAAAAAAAGGCTAAAATTTTGTTGTTTGTCATTGTAACCTAACGAGTTACTTGAACCAGCGCTTTCCAGCGAGGTTTTATGGTAAATAAAATATAAAAATCCTTATTTAAGCATAAATATTTTAAAATAAAGTGAAAAAAGAATTAAACTATTTAGGATTACAATGCATCACTTGGATAATATTTAAATGGATTCAAGATTACTTTTCCATATTACACCTAACATATTTATTTAGTATTAATATTACAATTTAATAAAAGTTTTAACGAAAGACAAAAAAGAGAAAAACTCTCATGAAATTATTCTAAAATTATTATTGGTATCAATCTTTCTCATCACACAAACATGTTTTGCAATGACCTCTGGCATAAAATGATAGTGAATATCAATATAATTTATTCGAAAATGAAACTTATGATAAGAACACTTTGATTGTCACCTAATCTTGTATTGACCTTTTGGGTATCCTTAAGTCCTTGAAATGATCTCTTCAACCACATATATTCTTCAAGAACATTCGGCACCACCATATATTTGACCTCAATAGTGAACGACACAAATGCACACTGTATTTGGGCTTTCTAACCGACTGCACAACCACTTAAAGTAAAGTCATTTTTGTCGAAGCACATTGGATTTAGCTAAATGTAAGTGCATAAAGACACACCGTGCAAAAAACCAAAGATCCAATGAATTGTTCTTTAATATCCTTTTTTCGGATTCGTTGTATATGTACTAACCATGCTAATAAAAAAAATTGAGTTATGACGTATGCATATCATAACGTACATAAAAGACCCAATGACATTGGTATATTTACATCACATATGTCATATCAATCTGAGTAGCAGGATTCTATGTGAATTCTACCTTGCAATGAGCTACAAATGGAGTTTTGACATTTTTTGCTTCAATATAATTCTTTTACACAAGATTATCATTTTCTGAAAAATTAATAAAATTATTATTTTTAATTTAAAATTAATAAATTATTATTTTTAATTTAAAATTAATAAAGTTTTGATACATGAACGCGTGAAAGAAGTGACACCGACCCTCAGAAATGTGGGTGGGAGGAGAGTTGAGTTGACGCCAACCCCACCGCCACTTTCCTTTTTTTCTCCGAAACACCTGAACTCCCTCCCATGTGGGACCACCCCTCCAACTCCCAAGTCGCAATTTTCTTTTTACATTCCACCCCTCTATCTTCTAACATTGTTCACATTTACCCCCTCTATCTTCTAACATTGTTCACATTTACCCCCTCTATCTTCTAACATTGTTCTCGTTTACCCCCTCTATGGCAACATCTCAACATCATGTCTTCTACATCCTATATTCACATTTTACACATATTTTGTTTATAAGAAATTTTATACTTTTCTGCTTTTTACTTTTACTTAACTTCTTATTAATAAGATTTAAAAAAAGCACTAAAATCAAGAGGTAAGACGAAGAAACACAAGTAGTGAATGAAAACTTTGATTTCTTCTTATTGTTTTCTCCTACTTTATTCTTCTATTCACTATAAGATGATATGTGTAATCTACTAAGGGTGTGTTCGTCAACGAGCTTATGTGAGATTATGGGGCTTGAAATTCTAGTTTTCATAATCCACAACTCTTTAGCCTCGTTCGGGTGTTAAAATCTTGAGGGGATTATTAACAACATAACACCTCATAATCCCCTAAAATAAAAGCTTTACTAAGTAGCTTAATGATGGGGCTTGAGATTATTAATTAATTACCCCCAGTCCCAGCTAGTTTCACCAAATACACCTTAATTCTTTTTACACACCCTTTTTATTGATTTTAACATTTGTTTTGATCTTTTGAATAGAAAGATTTTATAGAGAGATATAAAACCTCTAGTTTAAATTTCATATATCATAATCTAATAACTAGTAGAATGAATTAAAAAGATTTAATGGAAAGAAATATAATTTTTGATTTGTCATAAAAAATAATAATACTCTATGTTTGCCTGGATTCAGACTACTCATAGCTTTTATAATTTTAAATTAATTATAAAACCGTATTGTATTTAAATTCTTTTCATAAAGTGATACGTGGTTCTATAGGTTTTGATTAAAAAAATATAAATAAAGTTTTATATTTTTATTAGGGTAAATAATTGTTTAACCATTAAAGTTTTTTTTAAACGAAATTACTATAAAGTTTGAATTTGTTATGATTTAACCCTCAAACTTTTTTTCAAATGATTTAAAACTTGAAGTTTTGTTAAAGAAAATTGATTAATCACTTAAGTTTTGTATGGTTTTTGATTTTACCCTCTCTACTTATTATGCTTTTTACTTTTTATTGAAAAGTTAACAAAACTTAGAGGGTTAAATCATTTTTTAACAAAAACGTAAGGGTTAAATTGTTTGGGAAAAAACTTTAATGTTTAAACCAAAAAGAATGTGTAACTTTGAGGATTAAATAATTATAAATTCAAACTTTATGGTAAAACTGTTTGAAAAAAAACTTTGATGATTAAACCAAAACTGAAGTAAAACTTTGATAGTTAAACCATTATTTACTCTTTTTATTAAGAAAAATTCTATTTCTTTATGTTATTTTCTTTTACTTTGTTCTCATACTCATCACAGGAGAATATTTGTAATTCATTAATTTTTTTCTTCACTTCCTTCATTGATTTTTATACTTTTTTTAATCTTGTGATTAGATCAATAAGTAAGAATATTTATAGCAGGTGCAGAACCTCTCTTTTATTAAATCATGTTGCTTATGTTATATTCATCATATAAAGATAAGATAAGTATTTGAATGAAAAAAATTGGTGAATTGTAGTTGTTTTCATTCATTTAGTAGTATGTGAAATGTGAGGAAACATAATTTTTGCTTTTATAATAATAAATAATATAAAAAATGTAACAGTTATTATAAACTCTAATTTTAGGTTTTATATATGTTTGAGTCTTAAATTAGTAGCAAAATGGTAGGGAACAAGTAGTTTGAGATTTAAGGTCAAGTTCTTATCATGGAAGGTTAAAACCCGAATAAAACACCTAAATATTACAATCAAAATCTAGAGCGAAGAAAAACTGTAAATAAAACTGATAAGATTATCGTTTCAATAAAACAAAGAAGAGGATGAAAATCAAAGATTACCTGTCAAAGAGAAGGAAGTTTTCTAATGCCAATTCCCTCACGAAGCAAGTTTTGGAGAATGTTGCGTTGGTTGATCCGAGAAGAAGAAGAACAAAGGAAATAGGGTTTCAATGAGAAATCTTATGAGAGAAGAAGAAGAAAATAACAATTGAAGTCAGGTTATAAGGGAAATATAGATCGGGTACTTGATTAAAATAGGTCCACGTTTTTTAATGGATCTTTCTTATTTTTGGTCAACATAAGTCGAGATTGGTGAATAAAGAGATTTGGTTGGTTAATTGAATCTCAATTTAAGGCTATAATTAAAAATAAGATAAGCCTTCTAATAATAAATATAGACTAGGATGTTACCTTTTCCTCTTAAACATTATTTCAAATAAAACATCATAAACAATTCAATACTTCTCTTATAAATCCTTGTAAAACAATATAATAACTTCATAGGTGAATGCATAATATCAATCTTAATGCATGGTATCCTGTTTTCACACCCATCATGCCATGTATATCTTTAGGGAGTAGTCATATATAACAACTTTATGCATAATCAATTTGTACCATATATATTAATTATTTGTATCTTGTTGTGTATGACTAAACACTGTTGTGTAAGGATCAGCTCTCATACCTTCATAGTGACCATTATCACTATCATGCATTACTTGTATCATGTTTCTAAAAAACGTGTCATGGCGGCGCCAAGTTGTGACTCCGACATTAAGAAATAGCCCTTGGCGGTGGGGTTAGACGTGGCGTAAGATAAGGCGGCATAAGGGGCGCCTTTACGCGCCAAATGGTGAGTTTTTTAAGGCGTGGCGTATAGAAAATTTTTTTTTTTAAAAATTGACTTTTTTTAAATACATTTTGCAATCACGTGTATTGAACTTATATAAATTTGTATTTTGTAATCTGTATATGTTAGTTTGCTCCTAATTTGTGCAACTTTGTATAATTTGTATATTAATAATGATAAATTGGATATAAATATTTATAAAGTATATACAAAATTGCCGCCTTAAAAAACGTCATGACTCTTCATAGCTCCTAAAGCTTGATGCTTGACTTCGCTACCACGTCACACCTTACGTTTTTTAGAACCTTGTTTCTCCTTGTATAAATATAAAAATGCATCATTTAATTCATTTGATTTACCTAGCCACATTATATTTCTTCTTCCAATTCTCTTATCTAAGTTCAATAATCTCATTCTCTATGGTTATTATACCATTTTGTATAATTCCCTTGCTTTTAAAGAAAACATAAACATATAAAATACATTTTCATATGTACTTTCTTCGTGTTATCTCTTCTAATCATATAAAAACATACTTTTATATTTTTTTAAAGGATACATACATAACACCTCTATATCTTTATTTTAATTTCCATTAGAAAATTTGACTTGAATACCATTGTAGTTTCACATGTGTTTGTATATTTGTGTATGCATATATTATGGGCATGTTTCTATATGTTTTTGCTCGTATGTAATCATGTATATACGAATTGGGTTTATCAGTATATTAAAAAAAACACAAAAATAGAAGATATAGTCCAATTGAACACTGAAAAGGACAAAAAACTGAGGTACATCAAAGTTACCTTTATTTATAAAGCAAATGACAATCACATGAACATGAAAACCATTTTCGGATGGATAAGTGAAAGCGAGACTCGATTGGAACAAAATAATGAAAATGAGGACTGAAATAGATGTTTCCATTCAATAGGGACTGAAAGTGTACTTCGGGTATAAGTAAAGGGAGAATTTACGTATTTCATGAAAAAGTTTTCCGACATACCAGCACCAGTACAAAGCAGCTTTGCACGGCCTCGCCAGAGCAAAAAAAGCCGTTACACAAATGGACGACGAGATCACCGCCACCGCCACCAGCAAAACCTCCGGCTCGGGGGCGAAGGCGAACAGTAGCGGTGGACAGCAGTCGTTGGAGACGATAAAATCGGAGAGACACGTTTGGCTCATGAAATGCCCTCCCATTGTTTCTCGTTCACTTACGCAACAACCACAATTACCGACGCCTTTCGATTCTTCTTCTGCTCCAATCAGCGCCAAAGTTATCGTCACCGTCGATCCACTCCTTCCAAACGACGATTTTTCATCTACTCAGGTACATTGCTAATTTGCTATTGCGTTTTGACGTTTTGTCATACGTTTTAACATTTGAACCCTATACGTCTCCTGTATATGCACTAACTAATATACGTTGCTTAAGTTTGTGATGTTCTCTGCTCGAACTTATGAATAAATCCAGAATTTGACCGAATTCACTTAATTTTATCTTCTTTTAGTTGAGAGGAAGTTCGATTTTGGTTTTTGATGCGTGCTACGTGTAAATGAGGTGCACTGACAGTGCTTGAGCAGTATTTCTGTATTTGTGAATGTACAGGCTTACAATCTATGTATTCGTATTACTCTTTTGCTTCTGAGTTTTGTAGAAACTCGACGACGGGTGAGCATGCCAAAATCTCTTGGTCATGTGATCGACATCATTAATGTTGCTGAGTGATTTATGACTTGTCTAATGTTTTTTTTTGGCCTTATTTTAATTTTTGAAGGTACTCAAGTTTTTCTTTTATCTGTTTATCTGAAACAATTAAATTGAGAAGTTTTTTGTTGAAATGAACACCTTGTAGATGATACATTCATAACAATTCAGGTCAATTCAAGCCTCATATCAATCAAAGTCTCGCCAGTTAGTTTGTTATGCTTTAAGATGACACCCCTTTAATTTCTAGGAAGGGATTGTGAACCCTCGTTGACTACTAGGCTATAGTCATGTTTTATCATTTATGTATAAGAAAAGCTTGTTGGCGGTTGATTACCTTCTACCAGTATAACTTAGTTGTTCTGTGTATTTACATGAATAATTTGAAGCAATGAAACAGTTTTAACCTTTGTATTTATTGTAATGAGTGTTGGTTTTATCTTCCCTTCGGCTATGTTTGGACGACAGAACTTGCTAATTTAATAGTTAATGCAATTTGCTTATTTTGCTGAATGGTTTTAAGATAGAAATTGCTGATAAAAGCAAAAAGAATAGTTCCTTTTTTGCTTTACTTATCATGTTACCTTTCTTTCTTTTTCCTTTATTCCACATTTCCACTTTCTTGCATTCTTGTCTAAGAAGCATATCGCTGATCAAATGGGTTCTGTGGACTATAGTGTCCGACACTCTAGTATTTCACAATGTCATCATTACTTGTTACTTGAAATGAACAGAAATTAAATTATTTAGAAGACTTTTTTTTTGTATCAAGGCATGACAAAGCTTTATTAAACTGAAAAAGTACACTGCTCACTAGGCGGGATACAAAATGAAAAAGAGAAGAAAACAAAAGCAAAAGGGTAGATAACAAAGCAAACGAAGTGATATATGCACCCACAATCTCCCCCAAATAACATCATAAGCCAAACCATCAGAACACAATAAATAGAAATAAAGGATTTAAAGAAAAGGAATGAAAATATAAGCGTGGATGCTGTAAGGTGGGTTCGTGCTGAGAATTTGATTGCCATACGGTGATGTTGAAAACTGAGTGCTCGATGAGTACTAGGATCAAGTGTAAGAGGCTACATATTTAGCAGAGTATGTCTAAACGGGTCCAAAACTTAGTCATTGGGTGTCTCAACGTCTATGAAAGAACGAATATATTCCAAGTTTAATACCTTTTCCATGGAAAGGTTGCCATCATAACTTTTTGTTGTCATTGCTTGTTTATCCTTTTACTTCTTGAGTTATGGATAATGGTAGTTACATACCTCAATCCTAGATACATGCTTTTTTATGTTGAGGAAGTCTCATGTTGCTCAGATAGTTTGTACATTTGAGAACCGAGATTCACATTACTAGGTCATAGCTTCACAATGATGAGACTTTTATTTTTACCCCATGCAGGAAGTTCCATCTTATCCTGTCATAGTCTCATATTAATCTTCTTGTATAAAGCAAGTGGTATTAGTGAATAGTTATAAATAAATTATGTTCCCATTCCACTTTTATCACACAATTTCATAGACCACTTTGTGGTGAATACTTGTATGTATATTTGTGTGTTTGCATCTTCATGATACAATAATTTCTTTCTAGTTTATGCAATTCTTACATTATGTGATCAGTTTACTATGGAGTTGCTTGGAACTGAATCAGGGAGAGTACCCAAATGTTACTCTATGGACATGTCAACAGATTTTATTCCTATGTCTGTATTTTCCGAGTCCAAGCAAGGTGAGTAGAATCAATCTTCTACCTTTTTGTTTTATGTCTAATGTTATACTCTCACCAAGTGAAAAATACTATCCATTATGTTGGTGAATTGCTTTTGCTTTTTCTTTGTATTTTTAGCTAAGCTGTTACTAGCATGTTCAATTTTTTGCCATAAAAAGTTGTATGAACATGTCAGTTTCAAAAATTATAGATTAATAACGTGATACAATACCTGTCGGTAATGAATTATAACTTCTAAAAATGTTCAATGGGTAATACTAGATTTAACTAGAGTGGGACAACATGATCATATAACACTCTTTTTACTTTCAGGAAGGCTTTCTGTTGAAGGGAAAATATATCATAAATTTGATATGAAGCCTCATAATGAAAACATGGAGGAATACGGGAAGCTCTGTCGTGAAAGAACAAACAAGTATATGACTAAAACTCGACAGATACAGGTTTATTTTTCTTTTCAAATACAGCTATTATCCATTAGCAATATTTGGTAATTGTTAATGGATTTCTTCTTGTTCAGGTTATTGACAATGATAATGGAGCACATATGAGGCCAATGCCAGGATTGATTGCGCTTAGGCCCCCCTCACAAACTGTAATCTGAGGCCTCTTTTTCTCTGATTTATTATAATGCGAACTAGTTTCTGATTATTTCTCTTTGTTTCCTACTTTTATCAATCAACTCTTGTGGTAGTATCATCTTAAATAACGTCAGAGGTGGCAAGATGAGCGGGCTGGGTTTTGATAACGGGTGAAAATGGGTCCGGTTTGAAACATCATTTTTTATTAGGCTCTAAACATATTAGGTTGGGTTAACCTACAACATAATTTTCACCAACTTTTAGTGCATTACTTAGGACTGCAAAAAGCTTTTGCTTTTAAACTGCAAATATTTGACACACACTTGTATCTGTTGGAACTTGAAGCCACAATCTTTTGGTTGGCATGCCACCTTAGATACTCGCTAGGCCTTTGGTCTGTTTGTCTTACTAAATGGTATTACTACAATAGTAAATTAAATAAAACGATTTAGAAGGCTGTATGCATAAAAGTAGATCTTCAACCTGTTTGACGTGTTCAACCATTTGGCTATTTTCACTTGGCTATATTTTATATTTGACCAGTTTGCGATTAATAAAAAATACAACCCAAACAAACTCGTTAACTAGTAAATGGCTCGAAATTACAGGAAAGGAAGAAAGGTCCGGTAAAAGGATCAGACACAAAAAGAACTAGACGCGATCGTGGAGAGATGGAAGACATTATGTTTAAACTCTTTGAGAGACAATCCAACTGGACCTTAAAGCACCTCATTTCCGAGACAGACCAACCTGAAGTATGTTACGTTTTCCTTTCCATTTTCCAAAATAGCTCAAAATGACTGTTTGATTTACTGTAATTTGAAAAAATAAAACTTATTTCAAACACTTGCTCCATGTTTCAACAGGTCATTAGATATTTAGCTAATAGTTTTTTTAAAAACCATGCATATTCAAATTCCTCAATTCTTATAAAATTATATCAACTCTTATCATAACTAACGGAAAATTATCAAAATATGTTTGTTTTCAGCAATTCCTGAAAGATCTGCTTAAGGATCTTTGCATCTACAACAACAAGGGATCAAACCAAGGGACTTACGAGCTGAAGCCAGAATACAAGAGGTCAACAGACGAACAAGAATCGACACCAAAATAACATTTGAAAATATCGATCGTTTCAAGGTTCAGAGGCCTAACTTCAACATTAGTATCCTTTTTAAGAGTAAATATCTCTTCATTTTCCATAAAGTCAGGCACTTTTTTGGCATCGTAACAAGAATGACAGGAAGTTTGCTAGAATGATAAATTATAAGAATACAAGACCGAATGAGAAACATACAAAGGTTTAAGGACAGTCTTGAAACCTGCTGTCCATTTTAAAAGGAAACTAATACATTAATACACTTGAATAATTAATTTATATGTAACATCGATAATCAATCAAATAAACAGGAACTAACGTGAAAAATAATAGTCACAAAAAAGGACATAATAAGTAAGAATTAAATTAATTTTAAATACCAATTCAAAGCTTACATTTTATTTATTTATTTAAAAATAAATAAATTATAAAACAACAGTTTATTAATGTTAAAATATTAGAAAGAATTGTTTCTTAAATTACAAATGAAAAAAAAAAAAAACTGAAAATCGTTTTCCTTTTTATTAAGAGCTGTTCCATTAATTTTAGTTTTCTGATAATATATATAATTTTTAATTTAATTATTGTGAGATAATTAATTGATTGTAGACGATTAGATGTTTGAATTTTAATTGTAAAATAAAATGTAAATAATATATATTAAAATGGAATTTTGGAGATTCATTTTAAATTTGAAACATAAAGAATTGTCTCAATATATATTGTTTTCTCTTAGTTGCAGGCGGGAGTGGGTGACCATAGTCATGTACTCGTGTTCAATCGGTTAAGGTGTTAAATGCCTTGTGACATCCTGGAACATTGGAGATTTAGAGTCAAATGAAATTGACATCTTTAATCAATTTTCTATATTATTTTATTTATTATGGCATCTATATATATTTTTTATTTGATTACATTTTATGTCGTAGACAATTACTTAAACGGATATATCCTTTTTTTTATTATTATTAAACTGATTGATCATAAAATTCAATAAGATTCACCAAGTCAAAATCAAACACCATATAAACATATCATTGTATTCCACTGTTTTCACATCAAGTTTACAAATTATTTTAAACACTTCGATCTAACATTTACATTCTACTCATTCCAATTTCTATCAAAATTATACATGATTTCACCCTTATAATATTAAGATCTACAGTCAATTTTCTAAAAATATTTAATACCCACCTTAAATCAAATCATATATAAAAAGATAGTTAAACTCCTTTTCTTTTTTCAATTTTTTTACTTTTATAGCAAGTCTATGTAATTGTAATATTAGAGTTTTCTTTTACAACGTATCGTAAACTCTTTCCTAATCATTGTTGTCGCCAATCACATTTGACATTCCCACCATTTAGCAAGGACACCCTTTTAAATGTCAAGTAATAAGTAATTCATAACTACGGTCGATATTAAAACTTAAAAATGTCAAAATTTTACTTCTAGTATGAATATAATCAACAAAATAGGCACATCTAAGTAGTAGAAAGGCATAAGAACCATATATTACGTCAAAATACTAACGCAATGTATTTTTAGTCAATCTAACGATTATGTTTAGAGTTAATTAAATTTTTGGACCATGTGATTTGGTGGTTTCTTACGATTTTGGTTATTAAATTTTTATTTTTCCGAATTTGATCTCAAAACGGCCTGACCTCCTACACTCTTGTTCCTTGGTCAAATTAAAGACCAAATTGCCAAAGCCTTCATTTTTTTTTTCATTTTCCTATTTTTATTGATTTTTATAATAAAAATTAAAAAACAAAAGATCTCTCTCATCTCTCACATGTATCATATTTGATTTTTATTGATTTTTATTTCCCTCTCCAATTAAGAATACGTTCGGTATAAAGATTTTTGAAGTTTTTGTAAGCCCTAAACGTTTTGTTTTGAAAAGAAAAGTTTGCACTCTTGTTCGGATATAGAGCTGTAAACTTTTATTTTGCAAGAAAAGATTTCCAAACAAAAGGTTATTTGAAATAGCTTTTATAAACTTTTAACATTTAAAATTACATAATTAACATTAATGAATTGTTTCTTATTTAAGTCCTTTTACACTTTCCATCTTTAAAAAACAATTCTGCCAACTACGTATATACAAATAAAACTTTTAGCTTTCGACCAAACACAAAGTAAATGCATATCTTATAAGAGTTAGTTTTAAAAAAGAGGAATTACGGTGTTAGATAACTAAAAGTAATTTAGGTACCAACATTAACATCAGTGTCTTTTTTTGAGATCTTAATTATAAGAAGTATGTATCAATTTAATTTAAGGAAACTTTTGTTTCTTGTTACAAGCCATCTCAAAATAACTTAGTAACAGTAGGTGATTTGAAAACTCTTAAAGAGACCCGAGTTCGATCGTTATTGAGTAAACATCTTGGATGGCTAAAGGTTGGGCTACCGAAAGTGGCTGCACAAGTACTAAACCGTGTATATCAGAGTATAGTTTGACTCTTTTAAAGAAACCTAGTAAAATGAAAAAAATAGAGTGTGAGATTGCGGATTTTTTTTCAAAACATATAGATAAATAAGATATCATGACATCAGAATGATAAGTAAAAAGGTTTATTTGTATGTGAATATAACATATCCATTTGAAAAGTTAGTTTCACATGATCGTAAACAATTGTTGCATATATTAATAACATAACCTGAATATGAGTTTATGCACGTTTATCATCTCCATTACATCTATACTAGATGTTTTTAATTTGAAGTGTTGGGTGAAAACAAAAAAGAAAAATGATCTGTACAGCTAGAAACACATATCTTAAGCGTTTTTACATTTATACATACTTAAATTGATACATGATGAATTGACTAATGTATCCCTCGTTTTAATTGTTTTTGGTTTGGGTTAACCCAACTCAGTTGTAAACCGGTCTACAAGGAACCTCAATCTGCCACCTAGTCCGGGTTACAGTTTTCAAGTTATCGGGTTTTTAGTCTGGTGCATAGGATTTAAGCCCGTACAAACTCCTACCATCTTGTAAGAGGAAGAAAAGAATAAGTCAATATTTCTGACTAATTTAATCATGTAAATTTTCTTATGACGTATGCTTCCAGAACATGTCATCAAATGGAAAAATGTCAAAGGAAGGCAGCAAGCCAGCAATTATAAAAGAAAATAAAACTTAAAAAAGAACGTGTCCTTTTATTTTATTTTTTATTTAGTCTTCACTAAATATATTATTAAAAAAAGAACAGATCGGGTCGGGTCTTTGTCCTTTACCTAACAAGTAACAACTATCAAAAGAGCGCATCTTCCATGCATATTCAGACCCCAAGCTCAAGCTTTGATTGGAAAAGTTCTTGAATTGTCAAAGTCAAACAAGTGCGTGTGTGTGTAAAACACGGTGTCGTTTTGAGGGATTTCTTCGGTCTTTGAGAGTGTGGATGCCATATTGCCCTTCTTTGACTATTCCCTCCTTTATATCCAAGCAGCCTGTTCTTCCATTTACTATTCTCATTCGCCATTTTTTCATTCTTTTTCTCCATCAGATATTTAGCTCCTCCTTCTTCTTCATATCTCTGTAAAACCATCTGTCTGCTGTCTGCATCAACATCCTTTTAAGGTATGATCGAATTGCCCTTCGATTTCTGAATGTTGATCATGGGATTTGTTTAAATTTAAGTTTTAGATTAAACTATTGATTGGATGTTGCTGAAATTGAGAATTAGGTTGATAGATTAGATGGGTTTTTATGCTAAGTTTTGTGCTTTGATCCTTAATTTTCGAATTTCAGTCGTGGAGTTTGTTTGAATTTAATTTTAGATTGAACTGCTGAAGGGGTTTTTTAGGCTTATTTCTGAATTCTGATTCTTTTTTATGATGTGGATTTTTGAGCCAAAATTGTTATTACTATATGCAGTTTTACATTTATACACATTATTGTCTATTTATAACAATTCATCTATCTTCTGATGTAGTTATTGGTTATAATTTCAGAAATTTGTAGCATTTTGAACTAAAAACATTTTGTCTGTAAATTTTGTCAAATATAATCACAACACACAACTATACATAATAGGAGTAGTATTTTGGACAATTTTGTTCTATGCTGTATGATTTGATTAAACATGATAATGAGATGTGTGTTTCTGAATCATCTTTTTGTTTTGTGATTTTGTCACATGTTTTCAATCTTGTTGTTAGGTTGATTTAATCATTTTTCTTATTTAAAATTCATTTCTTTTTCCTATTTGTGCAGATCAACTTCCAGTCAAAATGAACTATTTATGTCGGAACATGGCCGATGAATCATCAACTTCCCAACAAAACATTGTTAGTTGCCCGTTTTTGCGTAACATTAACGAACCAACAAATTTCTCCTTTTCTTCATCCGTGCCTATTCCATTGCCAGTAAGTTATCTTCCTGCATCTAAAAGTTGTTTATTCATATTTTCTTGTATCTACAAAATTATTTGTATATTTTGTTGAAGTAATTAGCATTTTAAACTACTGTACTCACACTTCAACCTTAAACAATCGACCTAAGTTAAAATTGTTTACAGAAAAGACCACTTTGATATTTGGAAAATTGCAAAGAAAACAGTTGAAATGTTTAAATTGCCCTTTTGAAAACTATCCTCATGGTTCCTTTTCTTGTGGTTCAGGCACGGGCAACTAAAGGTCCTATATTTGAGGACGGTCCCAATTTTGATACGGCTTTTAGGCTTTTCCATGGGCAAAACGGTGTGGTTCCACTTTCTGAGCCATCATCACATTTTCCTCAAAAGGTGAGGTCCGAACAGGCCAAACATCAGTTCCACCCTTTAGCCGCCAAGGCGGCTACAATCAGTCTCTCAGGTTTTGGTGGGTTTTTCGGTTTTGATGCGTTCAATGAGATGTTCAAGAATCAGCAAAGAAAACACAAACCATACAAGAAAGACTCTTCACAGGTACATAAGCTAATTGTTGGGTAATTATGTCATTTTAGCATTTATTTCTTCAGAAAAGGAAATATTGTGTTGTTTGCTGGACGTCCCATACTAGAAAGCAAATATTCAATTATCAGTTAAATGTCTAAAATACCCTTCTATATTAGCATAAATGAGAACTAATATACTAATTTTTGTTTATCATAACTCAAATTTGCTTAAAAGCTTGCCTGAAAACAAAATATTACAATTTTCCTCTAACATTTTAATGAAAAAGAGACCTGACTCATTTTCTTATAACTGAATTTACAGAAAAGTGACTCGAATCACGAAGCATTGGGTGAAGAGTGGTTGCAAAATGGGAAGTGCCCCATGGCCAAATCCTATAGATCAGTGACTAATGTCCTACCAATTATGGCCAAGGCACTCAAACCCCCATCAGGCATAAACTACAGATGCCCGCCAGTGATTGTGGCGGCTAGGGCGGCTCTAGCCAAAACCGCCTTTGCAAAGAACCTCCGGCCCCAACCCCTGCCTGCAAAAGTACTCGTCATTGGAGCCATGGGCATGGCGGCTAATGTCCCATTGGGGATATGGAGAGAACACACACAAAAATTCTCGCCTTCATGGTTTGCAGCAGTTCATGCAGCCGTGCCATTTATAGCCATGCTTAGAAAGTCAGTTTTGATGCCCAAATCTGCCATGGCCTTTACAATAGCGGCTTCTGTTTTAGGTCAGGTGATTGGATCCAGGGCTGAACGGTATCGTTTGAAATCAAACGCTGGTGGGTCCCTTATAGGGGTTGCTGGTGGACATTGTGGTGAGGTTGTTGACTGGGAATCTGCTTCTCTGCAGGTTGTTGGACCGGTTTCTTAAGCTTTTGCTCATATCAGCAATGAGTTTTGTTCTTTACTTAGTGTCAAGTTTTATACAGTTGTTGCAGACTTCAGAGAGGAGTCTTTTGTATGTTGTATTATAAGTTTATTTATCTATGAACAGATTATTGTACTTCCTTGAATATGCAAATTGAACAAGGGAGTGGGAGAAATTATTACTTTATTGTTATTGTGTCGATTTTGAGTTGTATCTATCACCCAAAAAAAAAAATCTTTTTGAACGAAATGTTATTGCTGATCAAAAGAAAAAATTTCATTTAAAATATATTAAAAAGGTAAATTAGCCGCTTATTATATGCCAATGAATAATGCTAAAAGAGCAAATTTATATCCACCGCAAGCACAAACTATAGAATTTTAGAGCGTTTGTTATGAATAAAGTAACGACATCTCAGCATAACTGAATTATAACTAACTCATGATCAAATGTCTCTAGTATTAACTTCAATGGCTAGATTCACAAAAAGAAAAAATAAAACAAAAACAATCTCCCTTCATGCTCATAAGTCCTTCCGTAAAGCCAATCCCGAAACATCTCGGGTTCATTTGGGTTCAAAAGGTAGCTTCGGGAACACCCCTACGGGTGTTTCGGGTTCCATAAAAAAAAAATTAATTCGGGTCCGCCAAACCGAAAGAGGTGTCAGACTTTTTTATTTTTATTTTATTTTCTTTTTTCTTTTTTGGTTTTTTAGTGAGAGTGAGAAGAGAGAAAAATATTTGGGTTGTTTGGTTGATTTGGGAAAGATTATACTTGACTTTTAGGTTGATTTGTATTGAAAAGAAAAAAGTAAAAAAAACTGATGTAACATTTGACTTGGTTTGGGAAAGAAAAAAGCCCTACAAATGGCCTAATAAATATATTCGAGTTATTTCCTATATTAATTTATTAATTAGTAGCAAAACCAGCTGTATTTAAACTACAAATTTCTTTCTATAGGCATAGGGTATCCCCCCATTCTCCTTTTCAGACTCCACTTTCTTGATTTCTTCCACAATCTTCTTATTCCCATTTTACCACTCTACTCTGCAGGCATCTCTCTTCGACTTTTGTCCAATTTGAGACCAATCAATGGACATTTATGTACTTAACCAACCGCTGCCATCAAGGGTATTTCAGTCATTTACTTCTTGCTATGGTTTTTCAAAATTTCTTACTCTCTCTCTAGACCTGACCTGCAACAAGACGAACATCCATCCAGTGTTTATTAATATTCTTCGTCTTTAAAATAAAACGACTCGACCAAACCCTCTGCACAGATTAATTTTTTGTCAATCGCTATCGCCTCCGACGATTTATTTTCTTTTGATTTCTACTCTTCTTCAAACATAATCGACAGCCATGTTTCAACCGTCTACGTACATGTAAACCCCAATTCTATTTCCTCTTGAAGTTCTGACGATTACAGATATGAAAATGGCGCAGTTGTATCGATTAGCAAGGAAGAAGATGAAGTTGTTACGAAGCAAATATGGGTTCAGATACTTCAAATGGTTTCTGTGGCTTGTTATATCCTTCTTGTTCTTCGCTAGATTCATTAGCAATCATCAACCCACAACGAGTTCATTGAGAATAACGATAATTCCTCAATCTAAATCCGATATTGTTTCTCACGCTCTGTCCGAATCAGGCTCTGCCTCTGTTCTCCGGCGAAATCAAGGTTAGTCCATGCAACATCTCCTTCCCACACCCATTTGGTTCTTGATATTTTCTAGGGTTGATAAGATTTGTTTTCCAGGTTTATTGAAGGATATGAAAGTTTATATATACGAACTCCCGTCTAAATACAATGTCGATTGGTTATCAAACGAGCGATGTGTCAACCATTTATTTGCGTCAGAGGTCGCCATTCATAAGGCGTTGATGAACAGCGATGTACGGACATTGGACCCTTCTGAGGCTGATTTCTTCTTCGTTCCCGTCTACGTCTCCTGCAATTTCAGCACCGTTAATGGATTTCCTGCCATTGGCCACGCACGTGCTCTTCTCTCTTCGGCGGTTGACCTCATTTCGTCGGAGCTTCCTTTCTGGAATCGGAGCAATGGCTCCGATCATATCTTCGTCGCTTCTCACGATTACGGAGCTTGTTTTCATGCCATGGTAAAATAAAAACAAAACAAATAGAAAACGTAGATCTTTTTCATTTCAGATTTATTAAACTTAAAAAAATGACGGTTTTCACAAATTCATCTGTTTCTGATTTATTAATTAAATTAAATTAAATCACAGGAGGACAAAGCTGTGGCTAATGGGATACCGGAGTTCATGAAGAAGTCCATTATATTACAGACATTCGGCGTAAAACACCGGCACCCATGTCAAGATGTTGAACACGTTGTCATCCCACCTTACGTATCGCCGGAAAAGGTTCAGTCAACGCTATCTTATTCACCGGTCAATGGCCAGCGTGACATTTTCGTGTTCTTTAGGGGCAAAATGGAAGTCCACCCAAAGAACGTCAGTGGTCGATATTACAGCAGGTTACAAATTTTCAAGTAAATTTATTTGACTTTTTCTCAACGAACCATAAATTTACCTTTGAGTTTTGAAATTATATTTGACTTTATGTGTAGGCGTGTAAGGACGGAGATATTGAACAAGTACGGAAAAGACCGGAGGTTTTACCTGAAACGACATCGTTTCGCCGGTTACCAATCGGAAATTGCTCGCTCTGTATTCTGTTTGTGCCCACTTGGGTGGGCACCGTGGAGCCCTCGCATTGTGGAGTCGGTGGCGTTTGGTTGCGTGCCGGTGATTATAGCCGACGGGATAAGGCTGCCGTTAGAAAACGCCGTACCATGGGCGGAGATATCACTGACCGTGGAGGAGAAGGACGTGGGAAAGTTGGCAGGGATACTCGAGTACGTGACGACGACTAACCTGTCGTGTATTCAGAGAAATCTTTGGGATCCAAAAGTGCGGCAGGCATTACTCTTTCATGGTGACGCTACGTGGCATATTCTTGTGGCGCTGTCCGAGAGGCTTGGCAGGTCCCGGCGGAAGTGGAAGCTTGTGTACCAATGAGCTGTGTAGAGTATATTTGGAAAAGAAATGCGCAGGAGGAAACGACAGAAGAGCTGGAATGGTGATGGGACAAGACGCAAAAGTGTTCAGTGGAGCTAGCTGGTGGGCACATCTCTTGCAATGCGATGCCATGACATGCCATGCTGGCTTGTTTTGTCGTAACAATGAGATCTGAGGGTGTGTTGGTGAGGTGGGAGGAGGTGATTGGTGGAGATGGGCGGGAAGACCGGTGGCGGTAAGACAATTACAATAGAGAAGCAAGATAAGTGAGAGGGTAGTGGAAATGGGGTTGGCGTAAACGTATTGAACATTGGATATTTGGTTATTGGAAAAATATTTATTTAAGAGCACATATATGTTATCTTATTAGAAAAATTACACGGATCGTTCGTGTGTTTTATCACTTATCACAAATTCAGTCATTTAACTTCATTTATTACGCTAATAGTCCCTACTGTTTTGACTTTGTTACACTGAAAGTCCCTTGTATAATTGAAAAGACCTAATTACCCTTACTTTTTCATTTGAAAAGTCCATTATGCCCTTTCTTTTTTTTTTAATTAGTTTCTTTAATTTTAAGTAAGTACAAAATAATAATTAAATTAATAAATACAATTATATTATTATATATTATATAATACACACACTACCCCCACCTCATCTCTTAACTCTCTCCAGTTCTCCCTTCTTTCTCTTAGCAGCCATCCCTTCTACCACCACCGCCTCCTCTCTCAGCCTCCGTCGAAGACCACATCCATCACCACCATATTTTCTCCTCTCCCTTCTTCTATGCCACCCCCACCACCACCACCATCACCAATTGGTGTGTGCCTACGATTAGGCTTTTTTCGGTTGCCCATAATCTCGACGGTGAAGAAAACACATAAGCGGAGGTACGTGTGTGTTCCATTGCACATCACCACTGCCGTATCATCACCACCATCGCATTTCAAATTAGGGTTTCTTTCTACCACTCTTTTCTCTCTCTCTCTACACAGACACACCGCCCCCTCCTTTCAAATTAGGGTTTGTTATTGTGATTCCAAACTTCATCACCACCACACGTTCTCCCTCTCTCTCTCTCGTGCGCGCGCATATTAGGCTTTGTGGTGGCGGTTTCAGATCTTGTTTTTTATGGTGGTTTGTGATTTTCCAATCTTGTTCTTCATGGTGTTTTGAGTTACAGATCTTGTTCTTGATGGTGGTGTCGAGTTTTAGATCTTGTTCGTAATGGTGGTTTGTGATTTTCAGTTCTTGTTCTTGATGATGGTGGTGTTTTTCAGATCTTGTGTGGTTTGCGATTTTTCAGATCTTGTGTCTTGATAGTGGTTTGAGTTTCAGATCTAGTTCTTGATGGTGTTGGCGACTTTCAGATCTAGTTCTTGATGGTGGTTTGTGATTTCAGATCTTTTTCTTGACAATAGAGGGTGGCAAATGGATGATCATGGATGAAGTGGTGGTGGCAAACGGTTAGTCATCGTGATTTGAGTTTTTGGTGGTGGTGGCAGTTTAAAAAAAATGAATAATACATTAATAATTCATTGTAATTTTCTCTAATTTTTAAAATAAATAAAAGTGAAAAAGAAAATAACAAATTAATAATAAAAGGGTAAATTTGTCTTTTTAAGTGCATAAGGAGTACATAAGGACCATCAGTGTAACAAAGTCGAAACAGTATGGACTATTAACGTAATAAATAAAGTTAAATGACTGAGGTTGTGATAAGTGATAAACCACATGGACGATCCTTGTAATTTTCTCTATGTTATTATTTTTATCGTTGGTAACAAAAGGTTTTATTTTTATTATTTTTTCACAGCATGGATCTTATATCATTAATTTATGTGTTTTAATCTAATTTCTTTTAAACTTTTAATCTTGAAAAGGTTCATATTAATTATGATGCATTTATCTTAAATTAAAATCATGCATGCATGTGGATTCCTAGCTAAGAATTGAATTGAAAGATGGATGGAGAGAAGATGATCGAAAGAAGAGTGTTTGGGATATATAGAGGGGCTGGCTAATTAAGGGGTTTCTAGCGGCGTTCGTACGTCGTTGGTGTGTGCAGTCATGGTGGTGCTCGTTGACGTTGAGGGCCTTCTTTTTTCTTCTTTTTAGTGCGACGGTAATTAATCTTAAAAGTCAATATTAATGCCTGCAAAGATAGATAGTTCAAAGGAAGATACATGGTAAAAGCAAAGAGTGAGTTAGTTGGGTAACCACGATACATACTTCATTAGAAAACGACATAAGTTGAATATATATATATATATATATATATATATATATATTAGAGGGTTTAAACGAGAACTGTTTTTCGTACGAGAACTGCGAGAACC
>JAUEJL010105953.1:0-12885 GCA_032274825.1 Drosophyllum lusitanicum | reverse complement strand
AATATTTATTTTTTTAAAAATAAATTCCTTTAAAATTTAGGGTCCCCGCCGAGAAACCGATTAATCGCCGCCAACACTGATTTATCGCTTGAAGGTGGTCGACCGCCGACATACCGCCGAGCGGATTTTACAACCTTGGTTGTCACAATTATAAGTGTGAGAAATAGTTTAATTATAGATTTTATTAGAAATAACAAGAGCCTTACATTTATAAATGTGTAGATTTGGATACAGATTTCCACACTTTTAAATGTGTAGATTTAGTGATGAATGAAATAGCAGTTAAAAGCGTAAACTTTTATAACTTTTTAATTGTTTTCACTCCCTTCATGCTTAAAAGTGTAAAATTTTAGATAATTTGTCCATATTATAATTATGATGTTTGACTTCAATTTCACACTTTCAAATGTAGAGAATTGATTGAATTTTTGTCACACCAAAAATTTTCATGTTTATTTATACTTTTTCTCATTTAGAAATGTTATAGTATTACTAATAAAGTGTTAATAATCAATGTATTTCTTGTAGCATCGGTTTCCTCGGTTTCCATATAAATTATATTATAAATACTTAATCTCTTGGTTTCAATAATTAAAGCCATTGTTAAATACCTAGTTTTCTCGAGTTACGAGTTAATAGTTCTACTATCAATAATTATGTCTATGTTTGAGTATTTATTTTTGTATTTCTATGGTTTCATGAACTTGTTATACCTATAATTTTAAAATTTTTATATAAAAAATTCTACGGGAACACGTACTCCCCGAGTACTTCTCGTCTAGCCCGATTACTCATTGTACCTCAATTTGCCTATCGAGTACCGCCTGGTGAGTTTTACAAAATTTATATAGTAAGAAAGCGTCTAGCAACATGTAACTTCCTCCAATTAGTTATGGATTGTTTGTCTTCACAACCACTCAGCAGCTATTGTCTACTTTCTTAGTCAATGTCTTGTAATCTAGTATCTCTTTGTTCTAATATCTATTGAGCATGAGGCATAGATCTATCATTCTCATACTTGCTTAGTGATTCATTTTTTCATAAAGAACTTGAACAATGTCGACTAACTAGAATTGACCAACAACCAGATAAGTTAGGTATGGCCATACACACACGTCTATTAAATTTAGCGACATGCCTGAAAAACGATATGAAACTTTAAGTAGAGGAACGCATTCCATTTTGACTACCTACGATTCGCACCATATTTAAATTAGTAGCCGTTATAACTATCTTATTGAAAATATTTAACTACATCAAGGCATTGTGATCCTCACAATTCAAAGCTTACTTGCATCTCAGGCCAAAGGATACAAAGACACAATCATTGTCAATATTCATTAATGACATAGATGACATCAATAGTCCACATTGTATTAATTAATAGTCCTAAGGGATTAATTTTAACCTTTGGATCAATGGCATCAATGGTCCAGATTGCATTTTTAAATTTTGGACGGAGTGACATTTTCGTAATTCACATGTGATATGCTTTTACAAATCACATGTGATTATATACTGAATCACCTGTGATTGAATATTAAAATTTTAGAACTATGTTTTTTACATGGACTTTATTGAACACCTAACTCTGTAATACAATTAATGCATGTCGTATTTGTAGTTAATACGCTTTAAGTTTATCGCCACGAACAAGCCAACACGGCATCATATGAAATAGTGCTAATTCGCTTTTCAAATATCTAAACATGTAAGAACAAGAACTATCTGATGTATTATATATTACACAATGAAGTAGTCACATGCCTAGCTTACCGAGTAAGTTCACAATGGTCATAAATTTCACTTAAAAGAACAAAAATAAAACCAAACCTTCACCTCAACTGAACTTTTACACGCTTGAAATGAATATAACTGAAGTAAACTAGTGGTTACCGGTGAAGTGGAGCTCATCGAGCAGCAATTGGACCATGAGCTGCGTACTGCGAGATGGGAGCAACCGACGAACAACTAGTAAATGGACCATGACAACATGACATTAGTTACAAAAGCATGTGGGTTTAACTTTCTAGATCTTGAATACCGAAAAATGGAGAGAGGTTTGTTGATTATATGGTTCGCTAGCTATTTCGATGGTCAGAGAGCACCTCCAGATCTCCAATGTTGGCGGCAACGTCAAGTGAGCAACTCTTAGATCTCCGGTGGTGGTGGTGTCACCTGTCGCACGCCGAGATAGTTAATTTAGAGAGTGAAGTCACCAAGACAACATATGTGATTAGTAGTAGGGGAGAGAGTGAGAATAAAAAACATATGGAATTTGGTTTGGAGGAATAAAAAATGTAACATACCATTTGTAACTTTTTAAGTGTTAAAGGTTAAAGAATAATCTATTTACATATAAATATAGATATGTATTATGTATATATAGTTATAAGTGTTAATTACATTTTTTGGGTATGATTGTTTACATATTTAGTCTCTCTAACCTGATTTTCTTGCACTTTTGGCCCCTTCTTGACATAAAATGACCAAATTTTTAATTCTCACCAACCTTCTATTATGGTTTTGACAAATTATCTTTACTGATATTCTTTCAATTGTTTGGTTGATTTTAGTGATTTATGTTCAATTCTGGTTAAAATATGTGTCCGATGTGTTTTCTTTTTCAAAGTGGAGATGGTGACCGGAGACCGCAGCGATGGCCGGAGACGAAAATGGTGTCGAAAGACGGTGGCAATGGTCACAAAAGTTGAATGGTTAATCAAATTAATCAATTAACCATGATTAAATAATTACTTATCATTTAAATAAAAATACATACAAAATTCAATAAATTAGTATGATAAAAACGCTTTGGCAATTTCAAACCGAAAAGAGTTCAAAAATACAAAAGATTGGATTCGAAAGAAACTGTAAAATGTTAAAACGACACATTAAACAAAAACATAATTAATTCAAATTATAATAAAAGCTGATTCGTACATAACAAAATTTATTCATACAAAACAAGTAAAACATTTAATAATAATAAACTAGCATCGTACTCGCGTAATTATGTGGCGGCGAATATTTTTTGTTTCATAACATGTCTTTTTTAAGAATATAATGATATGTTATTCGTACGATTTAATGTCACATAAAAGTTTTCTTCAACAATATATCCGTTTTTTTCAAATTTTCTTTTGTTTGCATCAACTATTTTATTAATTTTAAAAGACATTAAAATAAGTAAAAAAGATTTATATTTATGAAATAAAAAGAGAAAAGTTAATAAGATTTTGAAAATTTTGTTGATATGGGTTGATAATTATGTTTGTATGAGTACTTTAAATAATAATAAGTTAAAGTAAATTAATTAGGAGAGAGAGTAGAATGGTTAAAATTGAGTAGATGAGATTAATTTAAATAGAATAAATGATCAAAATGTTATTTTGATTGAATTTTAAGAACTATTAAAGTTAATAAGAAAAGATAATGTTAAATTGTTTATATAGTAGTATAGATAAGACCATGAGTAGTGGTCTTCCCAAACCCAAATCAACCTAAATAACATATCAGCTACCACATCACTTTTTCATTCTTTTCTCCTTCTTACCCAAAACCCAAGTAGCAAACAACCCAAACATTTTCTCACTTTACTCACTCTTATACACTCACAAAAAAATGTCTCGGGTGAACTCGGATGTGGAAAACCGAAGCAGGAGAGGGAGGAGGGAGCTGGAGAGAACCCGAGGAGGGTGGTAGCGGTGTACCCGAAAGTACCCGTGAAACTGGAAGCCCAAACCGAAGACCGCTACGGTAGCCTAATATAAGTTAACATTACATAAATAATTATATATAAACAATTTTTATTATATACACTTATAATATAATGCCGACTTCGATACTTAATAGGAGAATCCATCACATTTGAATGCCGATCACCAAGCAGTAGTGTGTACAACCACGAATTCGGTAGGAAACCGCCAAACCTTATTTTGGCGTGATAAACAAAACACTTACGTGGCCGGTTTTTTCAACAAAACCTAGAAATCGTGTCTAATATAATATTACACCACACGATTACCAGAATCCTTATATTTTATTCTATTACATTTTTTTTATTTACCTTTTCTTCCTACTACTTTATACTCGTATCAACTTAATAATTGACAACGGTATAAAATAAGACTATCTGCAGATGTCAATCAGTAGTACATACACATTGAGATGGAGGGAGATAGAAAGAAAAATGATATAGCGCTGCTATTGCAAGGGGAATAAGAGAGATAAACGCTTATGGTCTAAGTCTAGTAGTATATCTGGTGTTTAGGTATCTAGTGTTATTGTGAATAGGGGTGTAAACGAGTCGAGCTTTTATCGAATAACTCGGGTTTAAACTCGAGCTCGGCTCGTTCGAGTCGAACTTTATCGAGCTCGAGTTCGAGCCCAAAAAACGAGCTCGAATTATTTAACGAGTCGAGCTCGAGCTTCTAAGAGCTCGTCTCAAGTCCTTATCAAGCTTTTCGAGCCTTGTATAGTATATGTATATCTATATATGTAATATGTATAGATGATGGACTAATATTAAAACATATTAAAAAGTAGTACCTATTGAAAAAAATCTACTTTATATACGTACTATTTATAATAAATAGTAACTAAAAAATCATAAATTTCATAATTTGGTTTTTGAATTTAATTTTTTTATATTATTTCAAGCTTTTCGAGCTAAGCTCGAGCAAAATGTACCCTTTCGAGCCAAGCTCGAGCTTCAAGTATGAAAGCTCGTTAAGCTATCGAGCCGAGCTCGAGCTTCAAGTATGAAAGCTCGTTGAGCTATCGAGCCGTAATAAAATGAATAAAAAGATAACTAGAAATAAAAAGCAGAATGATATAAAACTTCACTAATTCTATAATAACAAAGCGGCAATATAAACAGAGATTAAAAAACACGTTAATATGCCACCATAACTAAGCTTAACGACAAGATCACGTTTTTGATTCTTCCTTTTTAACCACTCCTTCTTCTCCCTTTTGATCTCCTTTAACTCCTGGAAACTTCTAGATCTCTCTTCATCTGTTACAACTTTTCTTCTCACATTCTTTTCTTCCATAATTGCCCTTTGTATAATTACCAAAAAGTCCTTCCCGTTTACGCCGTTAGAATCCAAGTCCGTTAACTTTAACGTCACGTGCTTCACGTGTAACCCCACTCCTCCTTCACCCACGCCCAGTACTACCAGTATTCTACATTGGACGATCTCACCCGGGTGATGCCCGGGTAAAACGGTGACGAATCGGAGTCGGGTTTCATTTGTCACCCAGTCTTGCCTTGCGCTGACCGGTTTGATACTGGATACGTTGCCCGCCCGTTTCTGGGTCGGGTCGATTAATATCCAGTTTAGTTGAAGTGATTCTTGAAGATGTTTTAATGTCGCTTTATCAGCTCCCGCGATCTCGTCGACGATCAAATCGATGGTTTGGGAGGTTTGGGGTACCTGTTTGGATCCGGATCCGGATCCGTTGTTTAGATCGATTCGTAAAGCGGACGTTAGGAAATCAGATGTAGCGTCTGTGACATGGACGGTGGAGTAAACGACATCGTTTTTGTAGCGTATATCGACGGCGGAGATGAGTTGAGATGAGGTGTCGAGACGAGAATAGGAACGATCTAGTTTGGAGGTAGTCCAGGCGGAGCGGTGGTGGTTAGGGTGTTTGAGATCGGTGATTAGAGAAGGAAATGAGTCTTGAAAGAAAGAGCGATGGCCGGCGGGGAAGGCGGAGATGATGTCGTCGAGAAGTGGGTGGGTGATTGAGGGCCAAGTGGATTTGGAGATCTGAGACCAGAGGCTGTCGTCGGAACAGAGGGATTGTAGATAGGATGATGCGGTGGCGGTGTTGGATAGAGATGGGCCGTCGAGCCGGGGTAAGATGTGTGTTTGGATAATGTGAGGGTTGACGTCGGAGAGAGTGGTGGCCGTTGCCATGGCTATACCAAGCACACGTGATGGATTTTGTTGGGGGTGGATGAAGTTGCTTGGAAGTAGGGGATGTATTTATAAAGGAGCAAGAGAGGGTTAATCATTTATATATAATTTAATTAAAAAAATACAAATTAATTATGTTTAAGAAACATAAATACTAATCTTGTTAGAGTGTGAAACATGGTGCTCTCTATTACACTCATCATACTATCACGTAAACATAGAAGTTCTATAACGATTACTTTTTAATATATCAAATTTGGGACTAACTTACACCGAGAGCATCCAACCTACTGGTAGAGAGCTAGTTGGAACGTGAACCAAGTGAACACCATCGCCCCCACCCCCTTAAAGTGAGAGTGAGGGTTCCGGCTGGTCTAAAATCTTGCTGATATTTTTTGTTTTTTTTCCTTCCTCCCCATTGGGCCTTTATATATATTTTTGGGGTGGTTGGAGGGGGATGGATGTGGATTAAAGTGATAGGAGTGGAATTTGAGAGAAAAATAATATGACACTAACGTGATAATAAGAAGTTTTGGGATATATACACATGGTTTTATTACCCATTAGATAAATAAAGAAAAAAAAGGGGGGGAGGGGGGAGAAAGAGAGGAGGAAATGAAATCTGACGTCACAACATCACCATTAATGTAGCTTCTTCGGCGTGGTTTTTATCATCGCCGTCTCACGTGAGAACCACTTCCTCTACGACCTTATCGGCTCACAACGAGAACTCACCTCACTCTGAAAAATCTTAAGAGAAAATATAACGATCATGTGGGTTACCACCACAATGAAGAATTTTAAAATTTTGATCTGTATTTACTTTGACAATTGAACTTTTTATGGCCCAAAATGTGTTAGGATTGAGATAAGAACATTGAATTTTTTAGAGCATTTAATAGAATACAAATGCAATTTTGCTTGTTTATGAGACTTTCACCGAGTTTGCCGTAGTCTAACCTCTACTTTTGTTAGAGTGTAAAAAATGTACTATCCATCACTCTTACCATACTATTATATCAGCTTTTTATATATTCTACTTAGTCTTATAGTTTTTTTTTGAACAACCATATATATACCATTACCAAACTTAGAAATAACTACATTTGCGAGGCCCAAACGATAGGGGATTTACATTCATCTCTACTTGTCTCACTTTCCTCCGTAACAAATTTTGAAAACAAAAAACAAAGAAAGAGAGAAAAAGAAACGTGACCCACAACATCATTATCAATGCAACTTCTTGCGCGTTGTTTTTACCAGCTCTGAGTAGTCACCACGTCGTCCCAATTTACCAACCAGCCTCCTTCACGGTGTTGTTGGCTCACAACGTGAATCACTCCATTCAGAACATTCTTCTAAAAAATATATTATGATCACGTGGGTTGCCACCATAACGATGAATTTTCAAATTTTGTTTCCCATTTATACTTTGATAATTGAGCTTCTTATGGCCCAAAAATTTGAGAGTTGAACATGGTATAGTGACGTTTATTTATGAGTCACATGTTATAAAATAAAAATACAATTTTCTTTGGTTTGCTTTGATAAATAAAAGTTTTCTGGTTCTTCGATACAGTAGTAGACTCGAGATTTTTGGTGATTGATGACACCATATAATGATAAAAATAAAATTAATTAAGATTATGGGTGTTGTTCGGGTTTTTTCAGGTCTTCGGTTAATCGGGTAGAGTTAATGAGATTTTAATTGTTGTTTCGACATTTAAATGCCAGTCAAAAACAAAACATAATTTATATGAGGCCATGTTAATTAAATTGTTATTTTAATATAAACTAAAGTATTTTAAGGGTATAAATCAAATATTGAACTATAATTTATCATTTAATTTAGAAAAATTCATTTTTAATTAGGTTTCAAAAAATCACCGGTGACATTCAAATATTTAAATGGTAGCAACAACTTGAAATGTCAAAAAATTTCACTACACCTTTAAAATTAACTGATAACTTGTACCATCGTCAAACCCTTAATTGGTCCGCCCCTGTTTTGATGATACTATGAAAGATGTTTGTAGTTGAATAAACAATGATTTTCTTTTATTTTTCTTTAGAAACCAAAGAAGCAATGAATTTTTAATATAAATAAAGGACGGAAGAAAAAAGAATTAGTAGATTTCATATGTCACTTTGTGATAAATAGGATGATAAAGTAGGAAAAAGTAGCAGCAAGATATATCATTTTTTCTTATAATAATATTTGAAGAATGATATATTCTTTCACTATTTCTTCCTATTTCATCCTTCTACCCACCACAAGATGACATGTAGAGTCCACTAATTCTCTTTTCTCACATACTTCATTGATTTTGACATTTGTGTTGATCTTGTGAGCAGAAGATAAGTAGAAAGAAAAATTAAGAGGATATATCACCTCTCAATTATATTGCATCCGAACACATAGATACCTTTTACAGACGTACAACGTATCCATGTGTAGATACATTATAGACTTACCTTTGTTCGATCTTGTTAGGTCGTCGCTTCATATTTGCTCTCGGGGTGTCAAAAATGATTTGTCGTTTGCGATTTGGTGATTTAAAAGCATGTATGGCATAAATGTGAGCATTTTTTCACCGAAATCTTGCTCGAATTGATAAATTTATAAAAAAGTTTCCTAGAGTCACGCTGAGATTTTTTTTTTGTATTTTTTCCTCCCGATTGGACCGTTTATATATATTTTTGGACTGGTTGGAGGGGGATGAATGTGGGAGTTAGAATGATAAGAGTGGGATGGAAGGGAAAAACGATGTGACGCTAACGTAACATTGGAAAGTTGTGAGATGGATACACATGATCTTATTACCCATTAGATAAATAAAGAAAAAAAGGGCAAGAGAGAGAGGAGGAAATGAAATCTGACGTCACAACATCACCATCAATGTAGCTTCTTCGGCGTGGTTTTTATCATCGCCGTCCCGCGTGAAAACCACTTCCCCTACGACCTTATTGGCTTGCAACGGGAAGAACTCACCCCACTCTGAAAAATCTTATGGGAAAGTATAACGATCATGTGGGTTACCACCACAATGAAGAACTTTAAAATTTTGATGTGTATTTACTTTGACAATTGAACTTTTTATGGCCCAAAATGTGTTAGGATTGAGAGAAGAACATTGAATTTTTTTAGCACATTTAATAGAATACAAATGCAATTTTGTTTGTTTATGTGACTTTCACCGAGTTTGCCGTAGGTCTAAACTCTAATTTTGTTAGTATAAAAAATGGTATTATCCATCACTTTTACTACACCGTCATATCAACTTTTTACATATTCTACTTAGTTTTATAGGTTTTTTTGAACAACCATATATATACCGTTACCAAAGTTGGAAATAACTACAAAGGTTTACATTCACCCCTACATTTGTGAGGCGCAAACGATAGATAATTTACATTCATCTCCACTTAGTCTTATAGTGATTACTTTCCTCCGCAACAAATCTTGGAACTCACTTATTATCCATTAATTAATTACAAAACAAAAAACAAAAAGAGAGAGAAAAGAAACATGACCTACAACATCATTATCAATGTAAATTCTTAAGCGTTGTATTTACCAGCGCTGAATACTCATCACACCGTCCCGGTTTAGCAACCGGCATCTTTCACGTTGTTGTTGGCTTACAACCGGAAGAACTCACACCATTATGAACACTTCTATAAAAAAATATATAATTATCACGTGCATAATGATGACTTTTCAAATTTTCTTTCCTATTTATACTTTCATAATTGAGCTTCTTATGGCCCAAATATTTTTGAGAGTTGAACATGGTATAGTGACGTTTTTTTTATGGGGCACATGTTATAGAATAAAAATACAATTTTCTTTAATTTGCTTTGATAAATAAAAGCGTGGTTGTTCAATCGTAGGAGCGGATCTAGATTTTTTGGTAAATGATGGCCCCATCTAATAATAAAATTATAATTGATTAAGATTATAGATGTTGTTCGAATTTTTTAGATTTTTGGTTGATAGGGTCGAGTTAATGAGATTTCTGTTGTTGTTCCAGTATTTAATGTCAAAGTTAAAACAAAACACAATTTATATGAAGCATTGTTAATTATTGTTCTTTTAAGATAAACTAAAGCATTTTAAAGGTATTAATCAAGTATTGAACTTTAATTTATCATTTAGTTTAGAAAAATTCATTTTTCATTAGGTTTAAAAAAATCACTGGTACTATTAACCCATGATATATTTAAGGGTAAAATATATTTTAACCCCTAAAGTTTAGGTTTAAAAATAGTTTAACCCCTAAACTTTTTTAATGAATGTTTTAACCCCTAAACTTATTACAATTCATCGTTTTAGCCACTTGACCTTCTATGGTACGTTACCAAGCTCTTAAAGAACATTTTAAGCCTTAAGCTAATTAGGGGTGTAATTGAATCGAATTGAGCCGAACCAAACACAATCAAACTCTAACTCGACTCAGCCTCTAAAACTTGAGTCGGTGAAGAATTAAGAATCGATTGGTTAGTGGTAACCGGTGTTCGACGATCTACAGATTCACGAATCACCATCTCATGGATTTCCAAAGAAACTCGAAAACAAAGATAGAGATAGAGTAAATTGAAGATGTGCAATCATCAAACTAGTGCAACTATACGAACTTGTGAGTGTAATAGAGATAGCTATCCAAGGAGTTAGCAATGGAACTAGGGTCCGTATGTGAGTTTTCATCAACCAGTTTTTTGAGAATGGGTGTTTTTATTGATAGGATTGATCGTGGTTTCCCGTTGATACCGTAATAAGTATTTTAGATTTAGATTAGGGATAAAATTAATAAGGTAAAATAAGATTAAGGCTTAAATTATCTAACAAAAATTGTTTAAAGATTATAATGTTCATTATATAAGTTTAGTGGTTAAACCATTTTCAGATCTAAAGTTTAAGGATTAAAACATATTTTACTCAAACGAAATTACCATAAAGTTTGAATTTGTTATGATTTAAACCTAAAACTTTTTATCAAATGATTTAAATCTTGAAGTTTTGTTAAAAAAACTGATTAATAACTTAAGTTTTGTATGGTTTTCGATTTTACCCTCTCTACTTCATAATGCTTTTTACTTTTTATTAAAAAGTTAATAAAACTTAGAGGGTTAAATAATTTTTTAACAAAAAATTAAGGGTTAAATCGTTTGGGAAAAAACTTTAAGGTTTAAACAAAAAAAAAGGTGTGACTTTGAGGATTAACTAATTATAAATTCAAACTTTATGGTAAATTGTTTGAAAAAAAACTTTGATTATTAAACCGAAACTGAAGTAAAATTTAGATGGTTAAACCATTATTGACCCTATATATATATTGTGACTCTTTAATTAGCAATTTACTCTTTAATTAGGATCTAGCTAGTATTCTTTATTTGGATTAGAGTACTTACGTAGGATAATATCATCTTCATTTAGAAATATGATCGATTTGAGTTTTAGTTAAAGAGTAATTTTTGCAATGATTATCGATCGACTGCAATATGTATTAATGGTGCTCTACATGGGACTAGAGGTTGGAGATATAGCTGAGATAAGCTACATATATGAGTTCAATCTATTTCTTAAAAACTCGTCATGAGCAGAGTCTTAATGAGTTCAAGCCAAACTTGAGTCTAACATAAAGCTATTTTAATAAACAAGTCCGAGCTTTAAATAGTAAGCTTAATTAGTTTTGTGTCTATGTGTAAATCAAAACATACGGCAAAACATAGGTATCCATGAACCGAACCGCGGGTACCCGCTTCTTTTCGGTTCAGTTCGGTGTGGATACCCGCCCCGTAGGGTTCGGTTTCGGGTTGTTAAATTGGATACCCGCCCCGTAGATGTGGTTCTTAAATTTCTCAGTATTCACCAAGCCTCGCCCCATGAACACCCCGACCCTCACCAGCAACTTCATCTTCTTTCCCACCCCACCGGCGACTACCTCTTCCTTAAAGACCACTGACAATTTCATCTTGTTCGGTGGTAGTGATGATGATACATAGGTGACTATGGTTGTGGGTGGTGACATTGGGGTAGTGGCAGTAGGGTTTTGATTGCAACTTTATCTTGTCACATTTCAATTCCTTGACAGGTAACCTAACCAACTTATTAAGAAATTTGAATTTTTATTTCAGTTAGTTCATGATTCCAATTCCGTAAATATTTGAATTCCATTCTACAACATTTCAAAGAACCAAACACCTCTAGAGAATGCTCTAGTGTGAAAGGGTAAATTTGACATCAAATCTCTACGAGGTAAGTCGTATGATTTTATAAAAAAAAAGTAACGTTATTCCGCGTGCTAGGTGAATCCTTCTATGATTCAATAAAAAGGTAACGTCATTTTGCATATGAGGTGATAAACACCTAATATACTTTCTCTCCTCTCTAATGATTAAGGTGTTGTTTATTTTTTCAGACATAAAATATCGATGTCTTTTTCCAGCTATTTTCATGTTTACGGGAGAAGATGTGAATTAAATGTTTACTGTCTGCACCAAAAACATTGTTTGTTTTTTGAACTTAAAAAAACTATTTGAAAGAATGTTATATTGCAATGTCAACTTTTTTAATGAACATCTGAGGAAATCCATACACTCTAGTACGATTATTGAAACAAGCTCTATTTTAAACACCATGTTTTGAGGTTTTTTAATTGAAAGTGAAGTATGCGTCCAGAATGTTAAAAGGGGACGCGATGGTGTGGTGGGATTCTATAACAGGGCATTTTACCAAAGAACAACAGGAGAGCATCACTTGGAGCCAGTTCCAGGAGAAGTTGTGTGAACAGTATTGCAGTTCATTTGAGATTGCCAAGATTAAGAAAGAGTTTATGGAGCTGCAAATGTCAGGAAACATGTCGGTAGATGATCTGATCAGGCAATTCAACGAAAGATTGAGATTCGTGAAACAGTGGGTGCCGGATGAGGCATCACAGATTGCACATTTTGT
>JAUEJL010105942.1:0-12885 GCA_032274825.1 Drosophyllum lusitanicum | reverse complement strand
GAAATGTAGTTTCAAGTTTGACCAGCTTTTAGGCCATAAAAGGAGGTTTTCAAGCAGTTTTTTTTCGTTTTTTATGCTATTTTATGCACAGATTTTTCTGAACCGTTTTTGTATACGGTTCTTCCTGGTTTTTAGCAGCTTACAGTTTTAACTTGTCCACTAAAAGCAGTTGTATCCCACTAAAAGTAGTTTTCCTGTAATTGTCAAGTCACATTCAGAATGCAGTTAATTACATGGTTTTATGGTTATAATTAGGGTGGTTATTTTGCAGTTAAGTTATAATTAAGGGTCCAGATTTAATTTGAGTTTGATCCAACGGCTATCTAAAATAGGGACTTTATACGGCTGAGATTTAAAGACAAATTGATCTAACGGTCTAGATTAAAAATCAAGATTTGGCGGTTGACTCACCGGCAACCATATATAGATAGAATAATCGGTGAGAAATTGGGAAGACCCAACGCAACACTTCCAACTTCGATCATCGAACACCATGGTAGTCTCTTTCTTCAACCTCAGTTTCCACAATTTCTTACAATTTTTTCTTAATTGTTGCTTTCGATTTGTTTTTCAGTTCTCAATTGCAGCTATCAACGATACAAATTCCAAAGACCAGTGGGAACCCCTAGCACCTACCAAAGAAGCTCAGGCAAACCCTAATTATCTTTCTCTATAGACAGTTAAAAAAAAATACACAATCTTTTAGTTGCTACAGTTGTTAATTTGGGTTTATTATGCTTAACGTGCCTCTCTTCCACATATAACACAAAAAGTTCAACTAATTATCCATCCCGGAGAAGGGAAACGTCTGTAGGATAACGTATTCTAATCATCCCTGTTCACATAGGCTTATGCCTATGGGCTGACCATTACATATGCAAGTGTACATGAAGATTCATGGAAAGTTACAATTCAGAAGTGCTGTAGACAATTATAAAAAATGCTCAATATCTTTTACAAGTATTTTTATGACAAAACAAATGCCATTATGGGAAACTCTAGATTTTTCTGTAAATTTGAAGGAGCATGTTCATAATGTGTTTGATGGATGACAATGTTCCAAATACCAAAGCCCCATTAGAAAGTATGCTGAGAATTATGGCATACATACATGGGCTATTTTGACAAGTTATTCATTATATTCTTATTTTTTTTTATTATCAATGACTTTGGAGGGAGTTATGGACTAGATACATCGTTCAGTAACCCTACATGTATATGCTTAAGCTGAATTATATGTATTATGGCATACATACATGGGGCACTCCATATGCGGAATTCTGGAACAGGGATATGTTGAAAGCTTATCACTGTCGTTAAGATGTAGGCCTTAGTGGGCCCAGCAGACTTGTGTGCCAACCTATATCTTGGGAAGCCTTTTAAGAGTATTTTTTTCAATTTACTTGACTTTGGAAGCAATGAAGTCTTTGTGCTTTCTGTCTTCTCTTGTTATTCATATTGAGAACTCTTCAACACTCCATGTAAATGGTATTTCCTATTTCCTACCAGCATGTTTCCAACTCATTTCATCTTTCAAGGTTAGCAAATGTCTCCAATTGCGATTATGATGTGGGAAAAGAAATGAAAATCTGACTGCACTCTTTTTCTGGTCACATGCATGGTCTCCATTATAAACATTATGATATCTCTTCGTAGACTGTGCAAAAAGAATGTTAAGTAACAATTCATGGAGTTCGTAGAAGTGATAATGCAACTCAAGATGTTTTGAAATAACAGTGGAGTTAAGTTGCTGACTCGGTTTTATTTTTATCCTCATTTTTATAAATATTAACTGATTACTGAACACTGAGCTGCGGTGTGATATGTTTCCAGAGTCTGCTTATATTAAAATGATGTTTTATTATTTGTTCCTCTAGAATTGTTCTTATGCAATTGATCGACTTTTTGTACATTCTATACCACCAGGAATTTCGCCTCTCACAAATCTATCAAGAAGGACTGTTAAAGTTACAAGCAAAGGAGTATGAAAAGGCTCGTGAACTTTTAGAAAGCGTGTTAAAAGATCACCTTCTTCCAAATGGCCAGGTTAGAATTTCTTCCAAAAATTGTACAATTTTATCAGTGTAATAATACCACTTACTTTCTGCATTTGGTTTCTTAAACTTTTAAAATCTCCTTTTGATGTAGGTCGATGACAGTGGTAGTGATGGCCATCTATTGCAACTGAGGTTAATTCTCCTCATTTTTGACACTCGTTGTAACTTCTTGGTTCTGGAATGACATTTGGTATTTATGCTGCACATTTTGATTCAATGCTTGGGTTTGTCTACACACATGATCTGATTTGCAATGTTCGTTTCTAAACCTTATCAATCTGAATAGCAACAATGGCAAACAACCACATGAAAGTACAATTTTAATAGGTTTTTCTCTCCTTCCCTTTCCGGGTCTACTATATTGCAAAAGTGACAAATCAATCCATTTACAATTCTCATAAGAGTTACAGAAAATAAAAGACGATGTATCAAGCTTCCTAGTTTAACGTTTAAGGTTCAAATATCATACAAAACATCTTTTAGCTAGAAGACCACCCTTACGAAGTTATAACCACCAGTTTAGAGCTTTCAAGCACTTTTGTGTATTTGTATAAATTTTTTAATAAGCTTCAGAAGGGAGTACATTGTCAAAAAATGCTTGTATGTTATTGTAATATTTCTCTGTAGTCTGTCACATGAAGCAATGCCATGTTTATGTGCAAGAACATGAGGCTACTCTCACTACACGAGGCACACCAAGCCTGCTGCATGCATAATCATGAGTTCATGACAACAGAACTCCAACTACCTTTGATCTGAACTAGCAGTGAACGTCTATCTTACCAGTGTGCATATGTTTTCTTCACAGATATTTAACATTGAAAAATCTTGCCAATGTCTTCCTTCAACAAGGTCCTACCCACTATGAGAATGCACTACAATGCTATCTTCAAGCTGTAGATATTGATTCCAAAGATTCTGTTGTGTGGAATCAGCTGGGGACATTGTCATGCTCAATGGGTTTGTTGAGCATCTCTCGTTGGGCATTTGAGCAAGGGCTGTTATGTAGCCCCAACAACTGTAAGTGTTCATATTTACTCTTATTTTTGCATCCCGTAGTTATTTTCTTTACATGTATTAGGTTTAGGATTCATATATGTTCTTATTTATTCATGGGCAATGCATATAGGGAATTGCATGGAGAAACTGTTGGAAGTTCTTATTGCTATTGGTGATGAGGTTGCATGTCTTTCAGTTGCTGAGCTGATTCTAAGGCATTGGCCTTCACATTCTCGTGCGTTACATGTCAAATATGTCATTCAAGAGTCTGAACCAACTCCCTTTGCTCCAAAAGGTATAGACAAATTGGAACCACATCACGTTCGACTGAAATTTCTGGACAAGAGAAAAACAACAAATCATGACCCAGATGATAACAGTGCAACTAAAAGGTCAAATCAGAATATGATCTTACATCTTCCAGAAGCTTCTTGGACAGCATTAGCTGGTGAGCTATTGGGGATCTTGATTCCATTGAATGAATCAGATCCTAAAAAGGGGGCTCATGAATCGTACAGATCTGCAGACGTTAGATTAAGCATACAATTGCCTTCTGGTTCAGACAACACTACTGGAGAAAGAAAGCTAAATAATGAAAAGGGAAATAAGGCTGTTGAGCATGCTAACACAGAGACCAGTATGTATGAAGAACCACACACAGAGAGACGCAGCAGTCGACTTAGGAGTCGCAAACCTGATAAGGAAGAATCAGATTTTACAGCCACTAAGGATCTAGTCAAACTTGTTCCTCGATTTCTGGAACCATTTATCATGGTTGAGTCAGGAGTTACAAAATGCTCTGAGGTTGTGACTAAGACCCAAAATAATGAGTTCATTGATGTTGCTAGGTTTGTGAATGGAACATCAAATAATCATGGTGCGTTTCATATAGGCCACCTGCTATTAGAGGCGATTGCGTGTAGAGAAATTTCATATCAGGATGCATTTGCAAAGTTTTTAGAGTTGGAAAATTTGACAAGGAATTCAGGGGACACTAGGACCCCTGAATGCAGCCTTTTTCTTGCTGAGCTGTCTTATGACTTTGGGATACGATCATCAGAGCCATCAACATTGACTGATTTCATGTCAATAGCATCTTATCATCTTTGTAAAGTAATAGAATCTGTATCTTTAGATTATCCATTTGATATTTTACCTCCAGGTAATGGCTCTTCAATTGGATCTCTGTTGGACAATAAAAGAGCCTTTTGGGTGCGGTTTTTCTGGTTAAGTGGAAAATTGTCAATTTTTAATGGTAACAAGGAAAAAGCACAGAAAGAGTTTGGTGTTTCATTGGCACTATTTACAGCCAAGGAAAAGGAAAAGAATGTTCTTGGTTCCATTAGTCTGCCACACTTGAAGGTTATAAACGAGCTTACTGTCGATTTGGTTCTACATGAAATTAACCTGTTAGAGGTTGATTTTTTGATGAAAAATACTGTAAGTGACATGATTGAAAAAGAATTGTACTCAGAGTGCATTAGCTTGCTTGCTCCTCTTCTGTTATGCCTGAAAGATGATAATGTTGCTGTTCCATCTGTTCTTAATAAAGATGTTGATGGTGTTGCTTCAGTTGAATTATCTGCTCTGGATGTTATCATCAAAGCATGTGAAAGATCAAAACCAGTGGATCCCATTGTTTACTTAAAATGCCACAGGCAGAAACTACGACTTCTCATGACTGCAACTGGTGTGGAAGAGTGCTTTGGTCCACAGAAATCAACCATTATAACTAAGCCTGTGGCAACAGCTTCTGAAAATGATTTAAACGAAACCTCAACCACAGGTTTGCATCCCCTTTTGTCTGAAGAAGTGAAGGCAATTTCCCAATGTACCCTTGAGCTGAAGAACTTCACCAATCCTGGAAGTATTGTAAGTTGAATGTTTTTTTAGCTTTGTAATAAATTATTATGTTTACAAGTTAACAGCTTTGTTTTGAAAAGGATCTGCAAAGGAATGAGGGAACATACTAACTTTTTTCTGTTGTTGATTCCGCCTTAAAGATTCATGTACATTTTCATCATTTCATGTACATTTGGTGTTGCTCACAGAATGGCTCTGTCGTTCCTATGAGAGTCATTGGTGATATTCAATCTTTGCTGCTAGCAGTTATGTGTCATATAGCAAGCATTTGCTTCTCAAAGAATTCCTTGGGAGTGGAAGATCTGGATAATAAAGAAAAAAGACATAAATGCTGCTTTGTAGACTCTGCCATTGTATTTTTCAGACTTCAACATCTGAATCCAAATGTTCCTGTCAAAACCCAAGTATGCTGCACATGTCTAACTCCTGAGGAGCTGGATTTGCTCTTTCAAATTTTTTGATTGACGTTTTCCTTTTTCAGGTTGAATTGATAATTGCAATCCATGAGATGCTTGCTGAGTATGGCCTCTGTTGTGCCAGTGGTGATGGCGAAGAAGAGGAAGGAACATTTCTTAAACTTGCAATAAAACATCTTTTGTATTTAGATATGAAGCTTAAGTCTACCTTTATAAACACTCAGTGTGATGACCAAGTTTCTCAAGAAGGTTACACTAAAATATCTGGGAATGATTTAAATGAATTGGAACTCGATAAAGGAGAAGAGACAGGCAATCTATTTTATGAATCTGGAAAACAACTAACTGAAGAGGAAAAAGAGGATCTTGAAATTGAAATAGACACTGCTTTAGATCAATGCTTTTTTTGTTTGTACGGTTTGCATCTTAGATCTGATTCATCATATGAAGATGATCTAGCAATGCACAAAAATACAAGCCGTGGAGATTATCAAACAAAGGAACAATGTGCTGATGTTTTTCAGTATATTCTCCCATATGCTAAAGCATCATCTGTGAGTTGTTCATAATTCCTTATATTTCTGTTTGTTGTGTGTTTAGTTTTATAAAATCTTTTGCACAACGGATTTATATCTTCAGAGAACTGGATTGGTTAAACTGCGAAGAGTATTAAGAGCCATACGCAAACACTTTCCTCAACCGCCTGATTATCTGCTAGATGGAAATGCAATTGAAAAGTTTTTAGATGACCCGGGTTTATGTGAAGATAAACTTTCAGAGGAGGCTGGATCTGATGGATTTCGGGATTCCATCATGAACTTTATATATCAAGATGGTTCAGTTCTTAAGCAGCAACCAACTACTATAGAGAGGTATAGAATATTATTTAATATTCATAGCTCTATATATGTATAGTTTTTTATATCATGCTATCCTCTTTTGTAGCTCTGAACCTTATATGGATGTATATCGCAACTTGTATTTTCTCCTCGCACAATCAGAGGAAATGAGTGCAACCGATAAATGGGCTGGATTTGTGCTCACTAAAGAAGGTGAAGAATTTGTACAACAAACTGCAAAGCTCTTTAAATATGATTTAGTGTTTAACCCTCTGCGTTTTGAGAGCTGGCAACGCCTTGCAACCATATATGATGAGGTAAGATCATAATTCCATCTATCATTTATGCATATAACCTATCTGATAGATAAATTTTGTTAAAATGTAAAAAATTTTCTTAAAATTTTATTTTGTAGGAAGTGGACTTGTTGCTGAATGATGGCAGTAAGCAGATAAATGTTACAGGCTGGAGGAAGAATGCAACATATGCTCAGAGAGTTGATACAAGTCGAAGGAGGAGTAGACGGTGTTTGTTAATGACTTTGGCTTTAGCAAACACAACGACCCAGCAGGTTTGCCTCCTTAGGTTTATTATTATTATTATTAGTATATGATATCGAAGTAATCAAATTTTGAGTAGTAATATCTGAAAAATTCACAGATGATATGTTTTAAATGATTTCAGGGGGAGATTCATGATTTATTGGCACTCGTGTATTATGATGGCCTTCAGAATGTGGTTCCAATTTATGATCAGAGATTGAATTTACCTATAAAAGATGCTGAATGGACAATGTTCTGTCAGAACTCTATGAAGCATTTTGAGAAGGCTTTTGCTCAGAAGTATTGCTATTTCCAGTTCTTATTTTCAATTCTGGTTTTCTAATTTGACACATGTCTGATGGTTTTGGTTAACAGGGAAGATTGGTCTTATGTGTATTACCTGGGGAAACTTGGTGAAAAGCTTAAACATTCACGGGAGACATCATTTGCATACTATGACAAGGCTATTGCTTTAAATCCATCAGCTGTAGATCCATTCTACAGAATGCATGCTTCACGCTTGAAATTACTCTGGTCATGTGGCCAAAATGATAAGCAAGCCTTAAAGGTTTCTCTCCATTCCCTTCATTTTTTAAATTACTTGTTTTTAAGAATAAATCATAATACGTTGTGCATTCTTCTTTCTTTCTCAGATTGCTGCAATGTATTCTTTTAGCCAATTAACAAAGGAGAATGTTACAAATATTCTTGATGGAACTAATCCTGAAAAGTCTCCATCTATGGATGTTGAGAACTTAAACCACTCACAGCATGATCTAGGAGATGCATGGCACATGCTTTACAGTGATTGCCTTTCTGCACTACAAATTTGTGTTGAAGGGGACCTCAAACACTTTCACAAAGCTCGTTATATGCTTGCTCAAGGGCTATACAGAAAGGGAGAGAGTGAGGATGTAGAGAAGGCAAAGGAGGAACTTTCGTTTTGCTTCAAGTCATCCCGGTCTTCTTTTACAATCAATATGTGGGAGATTGATAGTATGGAAAAAAAGGGAAGGTAAAAATATGAATTTAGTTGCACCTAACTTTCGTTAGAAGTATGACAACAATGCAAATTAGAAATTTCGTACTTTGCTTGTCACAAGGATACGTGTAGGATGATAATTGAATGCTTGAAAATTTTATCCATTTTACTTCAATTTTATGATGAGTAATTGAAGGAGTAAAAAACCTAAGAGAGGTCCTTTCTTTCCTTCATGGAAATTAGTTTACTTTAAAATATGTTAATTCTTTTACTGTTATTGGAATCTTATTTAACATTATCCTGAGCGTTAGTCCTGAATTTTACAGTTCAGTTTCTTTCCTTTTGGTTTCAGGCGCAAAACACCTGGCATGGCTGGGAATAGAAGATGCCTTGAAGTTAACTTAGCAGAAAGTTCTCGTAAATTTATAACTTGCATTAGGAAGTATATCTTGTTCTACTTGAAGCTTTTGGAAGAAACCAAGGATATATCAACCCTTGAAAGAGCTTATATCTCTATTCGGGCAGATAAAAGGGTATGTTCTTCTTAGTATTTCACTAAGATGAAGCATTTTGATATTAACATTTCAAAGAACAACAATACCCTATTCCTGTCAAAACAGAATATGAGGAAGGTAAGATGTAGACAGTCATACCTCTACCACTGGTAGAGAGACTACTTCTGATATATTAAAATTTCTAACATTCTGTCTAAAATCTATCATAGCGGAAATCTTAATTGCTGGTAGCAGTAAGTTGCATACTCTCAGCCAGCTTATCCATTTACCTAAATAAGTCTCTTTGGAAATATTTACTTTGTTGTGTAATTGTTTGGTACTCCCTCCATCCCATGAAAGTTGAAAACCATGACATTTGTTATTTCAAAATACCCCTACCGAATAGCAACATTTTCTTTTAGAAACTTGATAAACTAATCTTGTAACGTTACAAGGAGATAATGAAATTCGTTGATCCATAATTTTGCTTTTTTGGTCTTTTTCTAAAGGCTATTTTAACTGTCTTAGACTTATGATTGTGCCATGAGAAGTTGGAATTTCAAGGGGTTTATACAGTGTATTGTTTTCACTAGTTGGTGCTGAATAGAAACTGTGCTAAACTTCCTTAGTTGGAATACCAATTTGAAGCTGAAAAGTAACCTGTTTGACATTTAGAGTCTAAACGTGTTTAAGAATACTGTGTACTTATCACCCTGCCTCAGCTTGCTTTATTCATCACATGATGCCTATTAGTTCTTACTTGAAATGATTTATACTGGAGTATCTACAATTTCAGTTCTCATTATGCCTTGAAGATCTGGTTCCTATAGCTCTTGGGAGGTACATCAAAGCCCTTGTATCCTCCATCAATCAAATTGAGAGTGGCACCAACACTGATAATATTGCTTTGGAGCATCTTCTTGAGAAAATGTTCTCTTTGTACTTGGAGCAGATGAATTTGTGGTCGGATATTTGCAATTTGCCTGAGATCAAGTGCCCAGAACTATCTGAAAGCAGCTTATTTGGGTAAGTTTACTTATATAATCTCTGCTTGCTTATACTTGAGAATGAAGTTGGCAAAATGGGTGGGGTGGTGCCGTGGTGGGATGAGTAATAAGTCAAAACGGTCAGATTGGGTTGTTGAGGAACACTCTCTTTTATGGATTTTTATAGATAATTAAGCTTCTCAATTATTTTATAAAAAGGTGCTATTATTTCAATATTAAAAATCTAACTTTTGAGTAAAATGGTGTAGGAAATATTTTATACATTGCTGTTTCCTTTTGAGCTATTTTTTAATTTTACCTTTTGACCCTTTACAGATAAAAGATAACCTTATTCGAACTTTCACAATTAAATGGGTCAGGGTTGTCACCTCTTTTTTATACAAAACTTATTTCTTGCTGCAGGCATCTTTTCAAGTATATCCAAATACTTGAGACAGACTGTAGATTAGAAGCAATTGAGGGGATAAACGAGAAAATGAGGAAACGCTTGAAAAACCCGAAGTTGTCGAATAGCAACTGTGCTAAAGTTCATAAGCATGTTTCTATGGCTTGGGGACGAAGTCTTGTGATTAGCATGGCTTCAATAACACCACTAAATTCCAGATTTTCAACAGAAGCCAAACTGTTGGATGGTAGTTCTGTAAACAACCAACTGCTTTGTATTGATCTGAATACGGATGAAGTTTGGCAATCACCATTTGAGGATGCAAACCATCTGAAAGTTCTGGAAACAAAATGGAATTCTTTGTTGTCGAAGATGAAGGATATTGTAATCAAGAAACCCTCAGAAGAAAATTTGGAAGCTGCTAGTACGTTGCTTAGATCCTGTTATAATTTCTATAGAGATTCCTCTTGTGCAGTGCTCCCATCTTGTTTACGTCTCTATGTCGTGCCATGTCAGTCATCAATAGAAGGAAATATCCAGTCAAATGTGCATGCAGTTGACATTCTTGAAACGAATACCTCAAAGAAGCTTCTCTTGTGGGCGTACACATTGTTGCATGGACGTTGCTTCACAAATGTGTCCGTGATTATAAAGCACTGTGAAGAGACTGTAAAGGTATGCATTTTCTATAAAAAAAAGTAGGTATTACACCTTGAAAAGACGAAAAATTAATGAGAACAAGTGTTGTATATTTGGCTATTCAATAAATGGTTAATGTTACCAGTGTTACATGGTGCCATACTGCTTGCTTTTTCAGAAAAATCTTTTTCTTATAGCATATGTTACCATTTTACCACTGCAGTCTAAGATGAAGAAGGGTGGCGGAAGTTTATCTACAACTTCAACTCCCACCATGCACTCTGTCATTGCTTGTCAGACAGGTTCTCTCTCTCTCTCTCTCTATCTATATATATATATATCACGCGCACACACACCCACTGATATAATAACACTCGTTCAGGATTAATCAGTAAGAACGAAGATGGAACAGTATTATATTGATAAGTATTAAGTAGGAAGATGGGAAAAAGATAGAGAAATCAGGAGATCCCTGTCAATGGTGATCTTCCCTGCCTAAATCAGAAAGGGAACCCAGCCACATGGTGAAACCCTCCTGCCCAAGCTAAACAGCCGAACCCTCAATTAAAATAGAACTCTTGATACCCTCTGTCGTTCGTCTCTCAGACACATTAATTATTACAATAGAACAACAGCCAAGTCTTAGAACAACAGCCCATTATTAATTATCACAATAGCAATTACTAGAGATAACTCCATTTTAAATGGATATTTTAGACAATTAGATGTCACAATAAACCATGCCTATATCAAAGTCTTGTATTTCTTTTGGGATAATACTTTGGCTTCACCCTGTAATGGTCTACACTAGAGGTGACATTTTCAACATTTTAACTTATGAGTGGGTTGAGTCAGATTATGTTTTATCTCTAACAGGAGGTAAAAAGAAAAAAGATGGCTTAAATGGAAAGATGCCAAATAGTCAAACAAGTCAAAAGTACCAAAAGTGTAGCAGAAAATCTCCTAAATCTTTTAATTCAAAATTAGATTATTATTGAATAATGTAATTTTTTGATCATGTCTAACACACGAATTATCTAGTTGAAATAAGTGTTGTTTTGCCAGTTAAAAGACTTACCCATTTTTACTCGTCACCCAAGGTTGTCCGGACACCCGTCTTAACACCTATGTGTCAGTTGTAGGCAAGGATGCAGGTGGCAGTTCCAGTGGAAAAGAGACTACTCCAGTAAACGTGGATCCTCTCACTGAAACTAAAAATCAAGAAAATTTGTCCTCTAAGCCTGAACCAGGAACTAATCATAATGTGGGGTCTGCTTCATTTCAAGAACCTGAGGCTGTGACAACTGCTAACTATGTTGCCTGCAAGCTGAAAGATCCTGTTGGTGAAAACGGTAAAATTTCATCGACAGTCCCACTTCTGCTTCATTGCAGCAATGCGGATACAGCAACAAGCAAATCAGACGAGCCACAAGCAGAAGAAATTGCAGATTGTACTAAAAGTTGATTTTTGTGCAAGAAACAAAGAGCATTGATTGCATTTGTTTGTATTGATTGTTGTATAAGAAGTTATTTTTTATTTTCTTATATAAATGGTAGGGTGTAAGAAGAAATGTACATTAGATTTTATAGTTGTGCTTTTCCTATAAATGCAGGGAAATTATGTTTTGGGAGTAAAAATAGGTTGTTTGGTTACATTTTTAGATTAGAATGAATCAGTTTCATAAAAATTGAAGATCTTACCCAAAATTCTTTTTTCTTTACACATGTGAACTACATAATTAATCCTTGGCTATTTGAAGATGTGCAACTTTAGTTGCTTGAATTTTTTTGGGTGAATAATGGTTTTAACCATCAACGTTTTCGTTCAATTTCGGTTCATCAAAGTTTTTTTTCTAAACGATTTTACCATAAAGTTTTGAATTTGTTATGATTTAAACTTTAAAGTTATTTTCAAATTATTTAAATATTGAAGTTTTGTTAAAAAACTGAGTAATCACTTAAATTTTGTATGGTTTTTGATTTTATCATCTCTACTTGGTTATGCATTTTAGTTTTATTAACAACTTAACAAAACATGGAGGGTTAAACCATTTTTAAATTAAGGTTAAATTGTTTGGAAAAAAACTTAAAGGTTTAAACAAAAAAGGAGGTGTAACTTTGAAGATTAAATCATAACAAATTCAAACTTTATGGTAAAACCGTTTGAAAAAAACTTTGATTATTAAATCGAAACTGAACTAAATCTTTGATGGTTAAATCATTTTTTACCAAATTTTTTTCTAATGCGCGAGTGCCGTTTTTCACCATATTGTCACATCAAGTTTTTACTTTTACCATTTCGCTCGTATTTTTTACTTTTCACCGCACCAAATTTTATGATTCACCTAATAGTTACTAACCATTTATTTATAGAGAGAGAGAGAGAGCGCGCGCGTGTGTGTGAGTGCGCGCATCACCATCTTTTTCACCTTGAGCACCTCCTCTCCATACTGTCATGGCTCCCTCTCCATGCGAAGGCCGCCTTCACGTTGTCTTGCGCTCAATTCTCGAGTTTTTTTTAAAGAAGGAAATGAAAGGATTTGGAAGGAAAGCTTTAAAAAAGTTGTTCTTGAGTTTCACTTACGCTGTGTTCCCGAGTTTTATTTTGGAGAGAAAGGAAGAGATTTGAAAGGAAAATAAAAAAGTTTTGTGTTCCCGAGTT
>JAUEJL010105931.1:0-12885 GCA_032274825.1 Drosophyllum lusitanicum | reverse complement strand
GTAATCTTGGATTTCCTACTCTTTTGATTATGGTCGTGAGATTGACTGTGGTAACACCAAAAGTTTTGGATTATATTCATTGATAATGTTTATTGTTGAAAGGTTTTTTATTTTGTTGAAATACTTAAAGAAAGTTATAATGCTTCTGCAATAAGTTAAAGAGTTTTGTATAAAATATGTTTTAAACTGAGTTTTGAAAAGTTCAAATTTGTACTGAAAAATCAGGATGTTACAAAATGACCAAAATACCCCTATTAATAAACATTAATGGTGGTTACAAATGGTACTCGTAATAAGAACGGTTCTCAAATGAACTTCACCATAGTGTCTCATTAATAGGGTATTTTGGTCTTTTATATTTTTTTCCCAATCGTGAATTTCGTCCAGGTGGACCATCATTAAAAAGCGAGACTTATTTTTTCAAAATACCTCTCCTTAATGCATCATTAATGGGCCATTAAAAATTCATTAATGAGCCGTAATTTTTATTGACCATTGATTTATTTTAATCGATTGCCAAGATTGGTCATCGCAGTACTCGCAATAGGGATGGTTTTTAAATGAACCATCTCATATATATGTGTGTGTGTGTGTGGAAAAGTTCTATCGAGAACTGTTTTTTCGTACAAGAAATGCGAAACTGTTTTTAACATAATTAATGGCTCCTTAATAAGGGTATTTTGGTCAGTTACATATTTACCTAACTATGTATTGTGTCCGAGTAATATGTCATTAAAGCTTCATTAATGAGCCGCTAAAAATTCTTAGCCATTGATTAATTTTAGTCTTGTGCTAATGTAACATCCGAAAATCCGGCCTAGTCGTGAGCGGGTTGGTGGTAAGTGAATTGTGATTGTTTACGTGTGTTTACATTTAATTATGTGATTAAAATAAACATTTATATCGCATGAATTTATGGGATAGATGAATTTATTTTGAACGAGGGTTGTAGAAAATACCTCGTAGTATGTTAATTTATAATGGATGTGATATAATTATGTTCCCACCTCATGCTTTGTTTAAAGCATTAAATGGATTAAAGTGTGTAATTGTTTTAAGTAATTATATGAATTAAGTGTGTATGTATGTGAAAAAGGAATTATAAATGAGGTATGTATGTATGTATGTATGTATGTATGTATGTATGTATGCATTGTATCATAAACACCTCATGCTTACATTTAAGGAGTTGTGAATGTGCACGTGTACAGTAAAGTGTGTATGGATATACTTGAACTTGAGGATAGTCACCTCCTCATATTAGAGACTTATTGTGAGTGTGTATGTGTGTTTTCTTTGACTTGAAGAAACTCAAGAACAAAGCATAAACTTGAAAATTTGAAAGTTGATTTGGTGTGTTGTTATTGCAAAGAAAAGGTAGGTACATATTTCTTATTAATTCAAAGCATGATTCATGTTAATTTTGATATGCTTATGTTGAGTTTGATGCTTGAACATGAAGACACCATTAATGAAAGTTTTGAAGAAAACTTGACATGTGGGTTTTGTTGGTTTTGAAATTTGAATGTGTTTTTGTTGATTGTTAAGGTGTGGTATGAAGTTTATTATGGTTTAGATCTGTTAGAAATGAATTTCCAGATTTATGGTTGTGTTTTGAGAAGTTGGTTTGAAGCTGGAAGAAGAACAGGGAAGAAGAAAATGAATCTGTGGTGTGCTGAAAGGGGTCCGACTTTTAGGCCCCGGGTGGTCCGACTTTTAGGTCCCGTCCGACTTACCAAAGAGGGTCCGACTATAGGCCCCGGGTCATCTGACCTTAGGCCCCAGGCAAGCTGAAGAGGGTCCGACTTAGGCCCCGTGTGACCTGAACGGGCCCGACTTTTTTATGTTTGTTTCATATGTGAAATTTAACATGTTCGTTATGGTTTTGTTTGATATAATATATGTTAATATATATTTATGAATCAAAGACTGATTTCGATGTTATTGTGTTCTCAGGAACTGCGAAGACTCAATGACATTAGACAACTGAGCGGTGTGATTGGAAATCAAGGTGAGTGGAGGTTTACTCACGAGTGGTATTGGTGGTAACTGCTATGGTTACTTGATATTGAGATGATTGATTTTATGATAGATTGTTTAGTCTGATAATTGTTGATCGAGAATTGAATAAGTGCTTGTGTATTATCTGATCGAGTTTTGATATGTGTTCATGGTTTGATGTGTATTTGGAATTTGATTGAGCACCAGTTTCCGTTGAAAGGGCCGGAAATGACTAGCCTCTGTTGAAAGGGCTGGAAGCGACCCGCTTCTATTGAAAGGGTTGGTCGAGGTCAGCTTCTGTTGAAAGGGTTGGGCTCGTCTGCTGTTGGTTGAACGGTTGTGGTCCTACTGATGCATGCGTTGTATCGGAGGGGAATTTGACTGTGCCAATTAGCGGAGGGCTGGTAAACCTTTGCTTTGACCCGCATTGGTTGTAGGTTCGGCAGAACCGCCGGTCATCTAGCTTTGAGAGATTGACGATTTGACTGATTGTTGGTGGATTGTGTTGTTTGTTGCTGATGGCTGTTTGTTTGTAGCTTCCATTCACTTAGCTTTGTGCTAATTCCCCACTATTGAACCTTTTTGCAGGTTCGGTGAGTACAGCTGTTTAGCTGGGGTTGTGTGCGAAGGGAAAATTGACCATCGCTCTGATATTATGTTTTGAATAGATACGAGCCATATTTTGTAATCTTTTATAACACGATGAATACTGTGATTTTGTAAACAGTGAAATTTGTTTGTGGGTGATTGTGTAAATGTATTTAGTAACGCTTTCGCAGCGATTTAAAAAAATGGATTAAGGATTTCAGTATTACAACTGAAATAAATTTTTATGTAAGAAACGGGTATAATAGTCGATTTTCAAAAACATAACAATCTACACTGATCACCAATATAATTTTAAAAACTAAAGGATAAAACCTGATAAAAACTTAATAGATGAAGTTTGTATTTTACTTTATAAAAAATAAAACATCTATCTAGCTTTGTTATCCCAGTCTTAGAAGATACCTCAATAACATTAACCCAGATTTAAATTGAAAGTTGCAAGACACTCCATGAATAATGATAATTAAACTTTTATAAGAACACCCGTAATCGTTCGAAAAAGAGCTTTTTATAGGCTCTTTCTTCTCCATCACACACCTGTATATATGCTCGTTATCATCATTGCCATTAGGTCGTCACGCTCTCATTATTTCTTTGTTTGTGAAGGTGGTCATGTTAGTTGCTTGTTATTTGTTTTTCTCAACCAATAGTTATTAGGATAAATAATTGTGGGCGGATCTAGTAATAATAGTATATGATAATACGTGTTATTACTGTAGAGTATTGGTAATGAATTAATATTTAATAATGATAATTTAACAAATAATAATAGTAGTTATACATGTTTTCATTTATCAATATAAATACTCTAACAAAACAAAGATATACGTAGTATATGGGGTACATAGATAAGATAATTATAGCTTTAGATTTAGAGTGCTAGTCATAAGGTATATACCCTATATAGACATAGACTCCTTGTAGTTTGAGATTTAAAAGTTTCTGTTTGACTGCTACTATTTAGCTGTCAACCCTCACAAACTCAAATGTCAAATTAAGAGGGCTATATTTTTAATGTAGCTTTTTCACTCACACGTGTCAAATCAAGAGGGTTATATAGAATTGTTATTTTTAGGCGTCTTCCTAGTTTTAGTATATATTTATTTTCTAAAAACCAAAGTGAAACAAAATGTTAAAAATCATTTTTTAGTGACAAAAAAGAACACTTAAATATAAGAATAAATATATTAAATCTTATATTGCTTCAATATTAAAATACTTATCTATATTTATTATATAATACAAATGTTATTGTAATTATTATATTCTTCCTAAAAGTGTCATCATTTTCTTTCTATAAAGACTTAAATCAATATAAAATTCTTTAACTTTTAGAGTCTCAAATTAAACTATTTTTAGTTTATACGAAGAATAATATATTTAGCTAAATAAATATAAAATAAATTTTTACATATATAATTATGACTATCTATATGTTTTATATGAACATTTGTTAGGTCTGATCTTTTGTGCTACAATTTGGCCCCCCTCCTCTCACATATCATACATATCAAATCATTCGATTATAATTTTTAATGTAGCTTTTACACTTACAAATATCAAATTAAAGAGGGCAATTTAGATTATGAGTGGAGTTCAAATAGAGTCACTCTTAAAATAATTCTTTCTATCTTCGTAGGTTTGCTTTTTCTTTTGGGTGTTTTCTCCTCATGAATGGGTCAATTTCGATCCCTTTCCTTTTCGTACAAACTCTTTTTGACTTCTTTTTCTATGCGAAGGTTTTATTATTATTTTTCTATGCGATAATTAAATTAGTTCTAAACTCCTTTTATACTCATTAAATCCAATTAAAACACTAAAACAAGCAAAACCCACTTAGCAAGTTTTCATACAACTTCATCCATGATGTCCTTCATATCCATAAAAACCCAGCAAGAAAAATAAGTTTATATATGATTACTATCATGCTCATAATCAATAAGAACTACTTACCAAGCTTAGACTTGCAACTAGAATTACAAACTTAAGTTTTCAAGTTTTCCTTCTCCTTGTTCTTTTCTTCAAAGCAAAGTCACATACACACACAGCTTTCTTACACATACAAGAAAATGAGAAAGTAACTATTTTAAGTATATCCATATTATCTACTGTACACATGCCCACCTAAAGTCACATTTCAAGTGATTAACTTAAGCATGAGGTGTCATATGTAAAATATCTCATACTTAACTACACATTTACATACATACGTACACACCTACATGCATACATACATATCTTTTACTTAATTAATTAATTCGATCAATTAACTTTATAATCATACAATAACAATTAACTTAATATAATCACATAATTATATTAAAACACACATAATCACATACCGCCAAATCGCTAACAACTAACCCGGGTTTGTAGGTGTTACAAGAACACCCGTAATCGTCCGAAAAAGAGCTTGTTATAGGCTCTTTCTTCTCCATCACACACTTGTATGCTCGTTATCATCATTGCCATTAGGTCGTTACGCTCTCATTATTTCTTTGTTTGTGAAGGTGGTCATGAGCCTAGTTGCTTGTTATTTGTTTTTCTCAACCAATAGTTATTAAGATAAATAATTGTGTGGATCTAGTGATAATATATGATAATACGTGTTATTACTGTAGAGTATTAGTAATGAATTAATATTCAATAATGATAATTTAACAGTTAATAATAGTAGTGATACGTGTTATCAATATAAATACTCTAATATAGCTTTATATTCAGATTCCTAGTCATGAGGTTTATACCCTATAGACATAGACTCCTTGTAGTTTGAGACTTAAAAGTTTCTTTTTAGGTGTTTCTTACTCTCTTATTCTCGTCCACTTTTTGATGTTAGTTGATCATGTTCTTTTTTAGGTGTGTTTTTAAAGTGTTGTTTTTAGGCGTCTTCCTAGTTTTAGTATATATCTATTTTCTAAAAACAAAAGTGAAACAAAATGTTAAAAATCATTTTTTAATAGCAAAAAAGAACACTTAAACAAGAAGTTTCGACATGACAAACACACTCGTCTAATAAACTTAAAATATTTAATAATATAATTCTAACAAGATGCTAGAAATATAGATACAAGAGTCTACTAACTAACGGTCCAAGCAAAACAATATAGATAGAAAAAGATAAAAAATCATTTAACAAATGTGCATAATTATGGATCCTCTTCTTTTAAAGGAAAATTACTAAAATAGCACCAATTTTGATAATCATTTAACATTTTTATCTTTATTTTCTCCACAAAGATTAACCCGGTTCCGGACCTCCAAAAGTTATTCTACATAGATGGATAGTTCAAATTGAACCCAATTTTGAATTTTGAAAAGTCAAAATTGGGAATGAAAATTGAATGTGTGGCTTTTGTTTGAATGGTGAAGGGTATATAGTTGAAGCTGATTGTTCTTGTAAGGATGCAGAATGTAAAGAAACCTCTGTTTGTTAAAGTTTATAGAAACATTTTTTTAACGGCAAACGCACACCAATTAACTATATTCCTAAATCTACAACATTGTTCACAACATGACTTGAACCTATAACCTCTTAACAATGGACACCACTTCAATACCAAATACTACTAGGTTACAAGTCCTTTGATTGATAGAAACTGATGAGCATGCAATTGCAAAATGTAATTATGTGAAGAAGGAGCAAAATCTAATCTAAATAGAGGGATGAAAGAGTTTACAATACAATAAATAAATAAACCACCGTTTGCAAAAAAGTGTAAAACTCGGGAGTGGTCGTCCTGTATTCCTATGTGGTAATAATTGATTTAGGTATGGAAATTTATATTTCCTTCATGTTAAAATTATTTTATCCTCTTACTTATAAAATGATAGCATATAAAATCTATTAATATTTTCTTTTTATCTTAACTTTTGATTTTGACACTTGTTTTAATTCTATAAGTAGGAAGATAGATAGTAAGAATTAGTAACAGGATATAGAAACTCTCTTTAGATATATACTGGACTTTTAGGAACTTTCGTTTGAAAAAATGTGACATTTTATAAAAAATAAAAATAGAAAAAAGACCAGCTTTTTAAAACCAAAAAGGGGACTCTTGCTTTCTAAAAAAAGTTCAGAAACAATCAAACTCGATTTATTGGAGATAAATACGTTTCTAAAAACAGACTTTAAAACCCATTTTAATCGGGTTTAAAGATCTTTTCTGACATAGTGACTTTATACAAATGGCATTTATTTAATCTTTTATATAATATTAAACTAAAAAGAGAAAGTAATTCTTTCTATCTTCATAGGTTTACTTTTTCTTTTGGGTGTTTTCTCCTCATGAATGGGTCAATTTCGATCCCTTTCCTTTTCGTACAAACTCTTTTTGACTTGTTTTTCTATGCGAAGGTTTTATTATTATTTTTCTATGCGATAATTAAATTAGTTCTAAACTCCTTTTATCTCTTTAATTCTTTGTCTTAAATATTATATGTTTGTTTGCATCAAAAAATACACATTCACATACAAAAGGGATTTTTTATTGAATATATTTTAATATTTATAAAAAAGCTAACATTGAATTAAATCTATTAGATACTTATAGCTATTAATTTAAATAAAAAAAGTTAAATATTAAATCACTATTATTCATTTTGATAAAAATTTTAATTAAATTTTGATTTTTCTTGGTTACAGTTTATAATTGAAAATCATATACTACACAATATCATCAAATTTTTGGTAAATTTTATTATTTAATATTTAGATAAGTTAAATTTTTGATCACCACATAAGAGATGTCGAAATTTATAATAAAAAAACTTAATACATAAATTACTTGATTAATTCAAAACTCTTCTATTAATATCTTATTTTAATAATCTTTTAATATAATAGAAGACTAACATTCATTAATTTAATATATTTTATTAAAACTTAATTTTAACTTTAAAATCTAAATTAAAGATTATTTAAATTTAACTCCAATAAAAGATAAGACGGAAAATAAATAAATAGTTTACTTAAATGGAAAAAGTAAAGTAAATATATACTATTATTACCGTCTGCACCCAACCACATCATCCAACCATAAAAAGTAAAGTAAATATATACTATACGTAAGTTTTGACCAACTTGTCTTTCTTTCTTTTTTTGCCCTTCATTTTCCCCCTTGACTTACTTCTTACGAGGGGTGGATTGAAGAAGACGTTTTTCTAAAAAAAAAAAAATTAGAAAAGCTATATTTTATAAAGGGAAATGATTTATACACGACATCAATTTACCATACATAATAATCATGACTTTTGTGTCCCTACAAACTTATTTTCAAATAATATCATCCACATATTTAAGGGCATTATAGTCTAATCACACCGTTTTTATTGTGTATGGTAAAATAATGTTGTGTACAAATTATCTCATAATCATTTTCTGTAAAAAGCAGAAAAGAAGAATTTTCTAGAACGAAAAAACCAAGTCTTAAAAACGACAGGTTAAAGAGAAACACCATACGAAACCTCAATGAAAACTCTTAAGCAACAAACTAAACTACTTGGCAATCTAAAGAGCCAAATTCCCTGGATGATTTTGCCAATTTAACCCAAGAGATATTTGGTTTCCCGGTTCGGTTTTTGACCCACATTAAATTCCTTGATTGATAAAAAGCAAAGGTTTATTAATTACGTCCTCTAATCGATCGCCTTAAACACCCGGTCGTTACGAGCTTGCCAAATAAGATATACGCCACATCCCAAGACACCGCTGTCGAAACCCCTTTACGAGCTTACCAAATAAGATACGTTAGCTAGCATGAATCCCTTTAGGAGTTTAGGGTGTGAGGAGTGGTGCACGACCTCCACTCCCCATCACACTATAACATTAACTTTTCATTTCCACCACTCATATATTCTATCAATTATCCCATAATATTTATTTCTTACAACGTCAAATTTTTGAGAACTCGTCTATTATCCCAACTAACCAATCAAAAGTTTCAAAAAAAGAAAGAAAAAGATATCAAATTGTTGGCCCAAAATAATAACTATAGCATGCTCGCTTGACCAGTTGACCATACACATACACCTACAAACATTTCTGTGTGATGTTTTGTAAATGACTAAATATTGAAAGGGAGGATTTTATTAAGGGTCAATAATGGTTTTTCAAATTAATGATGCTTTACAAATTCAAAACTTTATTGTAAAATCGTTTAGAAAAAAACTTTAATGATTAAATCGAAATTAAACGAAAACTTTGACGGTTAAACCATTATTGACCATTTTATTTATTAAAAATTTGACCCTTAAGATCATTAGAGTGAAGAGAATGCATACTTTATATTTTTTTTTTATTCGTGTTATATTAGTGTCATTTCATTTACATTTCACATACGAAATACTTACAATCCAAACATACGAAATACTAACAATCCAAACATTTTTAATTTGAATTAAAATCAATTTTTTTCTCTCAACTCTCGAGAAATCCATCTTTCTCTTTTCTTTATTTCTCTCATTTGCAGTATCACCATGTTGAGATTACTTTACTGCAACCATATTTCAAAGCGAGGTGGTGTATACATAAGGTAGTGCACTAGTGCATGCTCCTAAGTAGTACGTAGCACTTTGTTCAGAGACGGACCCAAGATTTTTATTGACTAGTGGTAATATATAATGATAAAAGTAAAATTAATTAAAATTGAGGGTGTTGTTCGGGTTTTTTCCCGGGTTTCCAGTTACTCGGGTAGGATTAGCAAGGTTTTGGTTGTTGTTCCGGTATTTTAGGGCCAAATTTTAAAAATAAACACAATTTATATGAAGTCGTATTAGCTAAAATGTTATTTTTAAGGTAACTAAAGTATTTTAAAGGTATAAATCAAAGATTGAACTATACCTTATAATATTTTTTATAAAAATTTTATTTTTTATTAGATTTTGGTGACATAAAAAATTCACTTGTGGCACCCTGGAATTCGATTGGTGTCGCCGGCTTGAAAACGTTGAAATTTTCTACTATGCGAACAAAATTGGCCAGTGTCACGTGCCACACCACCCAAAGGGGCAGGTCCGCCCCTGACCTTGTTACCTCACCCATTTCGTCTGGTAAGGTTGTCAAGATCGGGATCTTACAATTGATCGTTTTGCTCAATTCAAGATCGGAATCTTAAGATCCGATTGAGATCGTAAGATCATGCTACTATTTCTTAGTTTCTTTTATATGTATAGTAATTTATATCAGATGATAATCTTATGATATATTAATATAAAAACCAAAGTTTGAACATGATATCAATAGAATAATATAACTCTTCAAGATTTTATATTACTAGGTAATTATGATGTTGTAAATTTAGATTTTAGAATGATAAACCCAAAACTTGATAAAAGCTAATTTCATATATCAATTTACGGAGTTACGTATTTATTTTATATGTTACATTAACAAAATTAGCTTATTTATAAACTTGATAAATTAGCTATTTTCATATTTATTACTCTAGTAAGTGAATAAACTAATAGGAATTAAGTGAATAAAGTAACTAACATGAAATTAGATTATTTAAAAAAAGTAAAAAAAACTCTGTTTGTTACCTTTTTCGTATGCAGCTATATGATCGATGGTGATTTAGTTCATCAAAATGTATTAAACTTATCACGTTTTGTTATTGTGGGTATCAGACTTTAAAATTTTCTGTTTTGCGTATCAAACATTTAATTTGTCGTTATTATGTGTATTAAACTTTCTATTATTGTATGTACTAAACTTATATATTTTTTTTATTTTTATGTAACCAAAATACATACAATAGTAATAAATTAAAAGTTTGATAGATATAATAGAAACTTTTAAAATTCGATACACATAATAACAAAACGTGACAAGTTGGATACATTTCTATAATTTAAACCCTATGATTGTCTTTCATTTGGGTAGTAAGTTGTTTTTATAATTTGTTAGCATTACATGCTGACATTTACGCTTCTTTCTCTCCTTTCTTTTGTCATCGAAGATTGGAAGAATTAGCGGTCAGTTCTAGAGTTTTTAAATTAGAGAAATGAAATGGGTGGGGATGAGAGGAAAATAAAGAGTATGATGGAAAATCCTCTCTCAATCATCCTAAAATTGGAAGCAAGCTTTTATGAGAAAAAACCGATAAAATTATCCTTTCTAATCTCTTCTTTTCTTTTTCTTTTAAAAAAAAACTTAAAAACAGAGTTTCCTCCTCTTTTTTGGCAATCCTTTCTTTCCACCCATTAAAGTACACAGAGTAATCAAAATTATATTTATGTTTTTTCACTCACAAAAATACAGAGTAATCACAATTATATTGGATGATTGATTTTAAATGTTTAACCACAATTTTTAAATATGGCAAAGAAAATAAATAAACACCAAATAATTGGAGAAGGGAGTGTCACATTCATAGTTGCAAGATATGGTTGGACAAGTCCTTTGACTTTTACAATCATTCCAACCCATAAATCCGATCGTCTTGTATAAACAAAATACTAATATTATATTTATTCTTTATAACATTTTAAATAATCATATTTATCTTAAAGAATTTCATATATTTTTTATAATTTTTATATCGTACATGTTTATCTTAATTTACTAATATCATATTTACCTTTATAACATTTTAAAATATAATATTATTTTATAATATTTTATAATCATTTTAAACGTTTTTATATTTATAACCGACCACGTCTCTTCATATCATCATACCAAGTTTCTACCGTCACGTCCGCTTTTTCCCTCGTGTCAACGCTTCTCGTGCTGATTTGGGGGTTGATAACGTTTGTCGCCATTTTTTAAATTTTTATTTCTTCATATTTTATAATTATTTAATATCTTATTATTAACAAAGGAACACATGCATACTCTAACATACTCCTAAATTTACATCGTATGTTTACACCGGGACTAGAATGCATAGCTAGACTACAAGACCTTTGATATTTTACGTAATACTTGTATATAATATGTGACGGCCGGCCAAATTTTGTATATTTGATACAATTATATTCTAATTCATATTTTCATAATCTCTAATATAGGTTTAGATAAATTCGAATCAAAGGCAGTTTGATTGAGATTGTTGTCGAACTTGTGGTTCATTTGTTTAATAACTCAATTCGATTGATCACAGGTCCACAATTGTGTTATAAAATCTTACTAAATATCTTGAGAAAAGATGTGTGCAGTTAGAAGTATTTATTATAGGTGTTTTCATACTCACAAACACTTAAATGAGCAAATGATGAAATGATTAACACACCTCTCATTTAAAATGTTTGTGAGTGTGGAAACAACTAAGATATGTGCTGCTAGAAGCATATATATCATATCCCCAAATATTTTATAATTTTTTTAACAGCCTAAACACACACCCACTTAATTCCTCACCATATGTTTACTACCGGGACTTGAACCCATAATCTTAAGGTTACAGATCACCTTTTTAAAACTCTAATACCGCTAAGCCAAGACCATTTGTTAAATATCTTATAATTAAAGCACCAAAAGATTAAGTATATTAATTTACAAATTACGCTTTTTGAATAAGACCACTCCTCATGACTGTCATAACTGAATGTCACGTCGGTTTTCCAGTCTATGACTATTCCATGACTAAACAACCCTAGTTTTAACCGTTATGACTAACTATCACATCACAGTTACTATCACTACTAAACTAGCATAATATTTATTTAAATTAATATGATTGTCTTAAAAAATTTAAAAATTAATAATATTACCAGAATGACGAGCTCCAAAAGAACAAGCCGATCGAAAAACGAAACACTCCTGTTGAAAGAACAAGCATGACGAGCTAAACTAGAAGAGAATGACGAGCTCGTTGTTGACCAATACAAATGGTCTATGGAATCAAGTAAACCAAAGTCCCTATCATGACTCGGTTGTGATGGAGACACCTTTTCTCATTTAAATTTTTTATTACCATGTGGAAATTAACCTATAGAAACTACCATATACATACATACATATAGTCAAGAGATCAATTCATACGAACGTTCGCACCATGCGAACAGTTCCCACGCCATAGACTAACACCCCATGACGTAAACCCTTCGAAAACTTGAATACTGCTCCACGCCGTGGACTAAAACCTCACGACATGAGGCCTTCGAAAACCGGATGCAGTGATTTTAACTAGGATGCATTTGTTTTTTAAACCAGAAATTATTAAATTCTTCAATAAAGATGCAGTAATTTTAACGGTACCTTATATTTATAGCCGAAATGCTATGATTTATAGACAAAATGCAGCGTTCTTAGCGTTCCTATTTTAAGACTGT